>JXTC01000122.1:643010-722300 GCA_002914845.1 Trema orientale
CTACAGAAAAGAGAGAGAGGGAGAGAAAATTATATATTTCTATACCTTGTAATTTAGCTATGAGTTTTACGGTTCTTTTAGATCATAGTAAATAAGTGATAAACTAATTTATAATAATAGTAAATAAATGATTTACTACGGATATAATTGTAAACTTCAAGTCTTCAGTCATTACAAATAGAAAATGGATATATTTGTTTATAAAATCAAAAAGGGATATATATTGAAAGTATGGTCTAAAAATAAGGCATTCTTATACAAGATCCCTAAATTTGGGCTTCTTTTATATATAACAATTTTATAGTTTCCATTTTTATATGTAACATCTGAAAAGAAAAATTATAAATCTGGCAATTATGAATCTTGATTGTACAAAAATGCCACTATTACTTTATTGAGATTAAAACTAAACCCAAGAAAAACAACATGACAAGAAGAGAAGGAGAACGTGAAGAAGGAATGAGATATTGGAGCACCAGTGACCTCCTCTCATCAACGGCGAACTCCTCTTGTCGACCTACAGTTTTCTCTTCGACCAGTGGAGCTCCTTCCTCACATGGCTCAAGTCTCCTTACCTCTACATCATCATCAATGACATCATTGTCACCATTTCTGCATCGTCCAGCTTCCATCATCATTATCATCATCATGACGACTAGGTCGAATTTTATCTTAGTTAACTTTCAAAGACTTCGCACATGCGCTTCATCTTCAAAAGTTTCATTCATGAGCTTCATCTTGGTTGATTTTCACAACTTTCTTTTTTTGGCTTGATTTTGATTGATGAAAAACTAATTTGGACGTAGAAAATGGTTTGAACTAAGGTTAATGGTTAATTTTGTTGACTTTAGTGAATTTGATTTTGGTATATTTTAGAAGCTTGTAAAGTGTTTGCGATAATTTCTATGAGAGGATTATTTGTAGATTGTCTAAGAAATAGCACCAAATGTACTTAGTAGGAAAATAGTCAAGTACTAGTAAATGAGTGCAACCCTCAACCAGTTTAAATTATCAACTAGTTGATAATCAATTAGTTTAAGGAGAAAATAAAAAAAAATAAAAGAAAAATATGTTTAATAAAGATAATCAACTAATTGATAATTTAAATCATTAAATATTTAGAATAATCAATCAGTCTAAGGGAATCATCAACTTATTGATGATTTAAATTATCAACTAGTTTAGAATTATCAACTAGTCTAACAAGGAAAAAAAAGAAAAGAAAAGAAAAGAAAAAGACATTGAATAATGATAGTCAACTAGTTTTGATCCTAAGTATGAGAAAGATAGTTAACTAGTTGAAAATTTAAATTATCAACCATTTAGAATTATTAACTAGTCTAAGGTGAAAATTATTAATATTTTTTTAAAAAAAAGAATAAGACGTTGAATAATGATAATCAATTAGTTTTAATTCTAAGTGTGAGAAAGATAGTCAACTAGTTGATAATTTAAATTATCAACTAGTAGATAATCAACAAGTCTAAGGGGTAATTTTAGAAGTTCACTAATAAAACCTGCTATAGTTGTAAATTTGTGTGAGTAGGTGTGCTAATATTAAAATGTGATACTTAATAAGTATTGCCCATCACAATTCCCCCAAAATTGCAAAGTCCAGCCCAAAATTCTTAATTTAGCTCGCTCAAGTGCAGGCCGAACTTTAATGGGCCAGCAGGCCTGTCCGTTTACACAGCTTGAAAACGACGTTTCGTGTGGAAACCACCCGTCCACGTCTACCACCACCAGTTTTCATTTCCGTTTTCCGAAAAAAATAATAAATAACATAAAATAAAATAAAATCCGAGTGCACCCCATTTTTCATTCGCAAGACATACGGAGGGAGAAACGAGTCATGGAGACTGCAATTTGTGGGAGACTAGCTCTCTCACCCAACCATGTCTTCAATCCTAAACCAGGTATTCTTTTCTAAATATCATTTTCTTTCTTTTGATTTGGTTCAAGTTTATCACTCTCTATAATCTAATCTTTTACTCTTAATTCAACATTAATAATTATATGAAATTTTGCTTCCCTTAAGCTGTCTGAGAATCATTTGGCTGTTTTGGTTCTGGGATTTCTTTTATTCGCTTTAATACTCAAATTTACGAGAAGGGTTGTTGTATTAACTTCAGATAATTACGTATCTACAAGTTTTCTTTCTGGGTACTAGTCGTTTTTCTGGTCAGAGCCTGCCTTGGTAAACAAACAGCTTTTTACTGTAATTTTAGAGGAAAGAAAAATTCATTAGTCTTCATAAATGGGGTTAAGAAATTTTCTTGCTTGGGCATTGTTTCGTTTATTATGGTGCTAAACTAGAGCTTAATTTAGTCTACTTTTTATTAGTTTAGTTGATGTTCGTATCGAAAAGGGTGGAGAGGGAAAAAAAAAATGGAGCTTAGTTTTCTTTGCCTTAGCTATGAGCAATATTCTCAGTATTAAGATACTTGTATCTATGCCTATATGCATTGACCAAGAACAAGTAAACAGCAGTTTTGGTAAATTCACTAAGAAAGCTAGATCACTATGCTTTCACACATAATCTTCGGAAAAAAGGAGCTGCGGAGTTTAGAGTTTGCTGGAGCACATTTATTTTGTGTGTTCTTTAGAAGTATGATTAGATTTCTAGTGCAAAAGTTCTGGATTTAAGCATTCAGGACTTTGAATGTCATTCTAAAATGTGGTGAAAACTATTTTATTCAGATTCCTTATTTGATATTGCATTTATATTTTGGTTAAAATTTACATTTTCCGGCCAATCATTGAAGTATTTATCTATGTTCTGACGATAACATGTATGAAACTTAAGTTCCTTGTTGTAAGTTTATGTTAGTATTAGTTTTCAATATCTATCCATTAAGCGATACTTTTGATGGCTTCTTCTCATTATCTCTTTATCCTTTTGTTTTTCTATGCTCCAATGTTTTATACACATTAACGAACTTTAGATTTTGCATGACTAGGTGTGATTATTCTCTGCGGTGTTAATAATTTGGTGAAAATTGTGAAACAGGGGAGAAACAATCTCTTTGTACAGGACCATGTCCCAGTCTTGGCATTCCCATGGCTGTATCAGCCACAGGACCAGGTAAAGGAGGAGGCGTATTAGAGAGGCCAGTTATAGAGAAAACTACCCCTGGTCGTGAATCAGAATTTGATGTGAGGTACCAGGCTCAAAACTTTCTATTTAATATTTTTCTCATGGAAATGTTGAAACATTGCTTTTTGTTTCTTAATCAATTAAGCATTTTCTTTCTGGACTGAACCTAAAATAAAATTTTTATTAACTTTCATTCCATTCTAATCAAATTTCGTTAATTGGGCGCTGTATGAACTAAACTGAGAGTCAAGTTCTCATTACAGGAATGTAACCATTCCTTTTTTACCTTTTCTGAATCACTGTAACTGTAAGTCTATCACCATTTTTGGTATAAAGTAATCGTGGGAATTGCTGGAGAAACATAATTGGTCCCCTAATTTACTTCTCTCAAATAAAATTGATACCCTTAAGTTGGTAATTTCTTCATTACTGTGTAGACATGCCAGTGTTGCATTGCATGAATGACTGTCTAGTAAATATATTGCAGACGAAAAATCTTAATCCATATGTAAGTTTGGTTTCTTAAACAGTTAAACTGTCTCCAACAATAAGTAAACTCAGAGATATGGCTTTTGGCTACATAAATAAGATTTTATGGTTATTCACTTTTAGGGGCTAACTTCTTCTTTTACTTCTATTTTTAACTTTTTAAGTGTTATCCAGATGCCATCATATTCTCTGGTTGGAATTATTAAGTATCCAGAAACTCATACATTGACCATTTGTGATTTAATTGGAATTTCTTTTTTTTTTTTTGTCTTCAATTAGTTGCTTTTGGAATAAAAGCATAGTTAGATAGGAAAGGAAGAAGCTAATGTGACAGGGAGAAATATGAATCATCATAACAAGTGGTTTTTCTCAACGTGGGTTGTTAACTTGTAATCCATCCGTGGAATTTCATCAAATTGTTCAGGAAATCGAGGAAAGCTGCGCCACCATACCGCGTGATACTGCACAATGACAACTTTAATAAACGGGAATACGTTGTTCAAGTACTGATGAAGGTTATCCCTGGAATGACTCTTGACAACGCTGTAAACATTATGCAAGAAGCACATTACAATGGCCTGTCAGTGGTGATCATATGTACCCAGGCCGATGCGGAGGAGCACTGCATGCAGCTTCGGGGCAATGGGCTTCTCAGTTCAATTGAACCTGCCAGTGGTGGCTGCTGATGATAGGCCTTAGAAGAAAATATATATGCCAAAGCCTTGAAGATCACCTTTGAAGTTTCAGATGATGTATATAAAACTCAAAAATGATATATCCCTATTGAATGTTTGTCATCCTATGGTCAAATTAAGACAAGGGATGGTTGATATTTCAATAAAAGTGGCGTAGTTCTGTAGATTGGGATCAGACTATGTCTTCTCTTTCTGAGATAAGAAACCTGCTGGACTGGATGCTGCGTTGGATACATTTTTCTCTTATTTCCTCTTTTTTCATCGAGTGAAAGTGTATGTTTCAGTCAATTTTTGAACACGGAAGTTGAACGAGAGAAAGTTAGATGGGAATGGAAGTAACGGCAGAGGCACAGCTCGATGGAGGAACAATATCAAGGTAACAAAATTTACTAGTGCAAAAATATGCTTTCCGAGGGTAATTTTCTAAGTGGGGCCTTCATCCTGTTAAATGATCTCACAATATCTGGAAAAATACATTACATAAGGGAAGAAAGAAAAATGTATGATATTTAATTGATCTTAGAACTTAAGTACTCAACATCAAGAATGCCCTATAACATATACGTATAATATATATACACATGTAATATATGGTGTAGGGTCACCCTTTAAGTCCTGCTGACTTGTTGGGGAACTAGTTCAACAGTGTACCTACAACCGTTAAATCGGAATAGAACTAAATTTGGTATTTGGAAATTAAAATTGAAGGTCAGTGAAGGACATCTAAAACTTAGCCCTAAGTATCCATGGCCATTTGAGATTGTCGAATGAGTGGGCGAAGCAGTCAATCATTTAGACCTTCCATTAGCGTTTTATGGTCATCATAACATCTTCCATGTTTCCATGTTGCGTAAGTTTGTAAGGGACGTTGCTCACGTTTTAAGTTATGAGTCTTAAGAGGTTGATCAACGATTGTCCTACAAGGAAAAGCCAGATCAGATTCTCAACAGGAAGGAGAAAGAGTTTTCACAACAAAAAGATTCTTGTTGTGAAATTTGAAGGATTCATGGAGTGGAAAAAACTACATGTTATCACAAAATCCACATATTCAGCAACCAAATTTAACCTTCACAAAATCCAGATATTCATTCTGTAAGTAATCTTAAGGAATCGTTCATATAGAGCAGTAGCCAGATTCAACAATCAGAAATCACTAAATGGGCAATACCATATCAAGATCATCAGTAGCCAAATTTTACCATCAGAAATCACCAAATACATAATAGCATGTAAGGATTATCAGCAGCCAGATTCAACCACTCTTAATCTCTTTTTTTTTTTTTTTTTTTTTATAGGTTTAACCTATGTCCTCAGGTTCGCGTTCCCTTCTCACTTGGTTCTTGTTATTTTGAGGTAATTTATTAAATTATCTAACAAATTATACTTCTAATACGTATACATTTTGTAATGTTTGAAACAATATTTTATCATATTTTAGACAAATATCATCTTATTGTAAAAAGATATTACATATTTTAAATAATATAACCAATATATCATAAATAACTATTTGTACAATATAATAATTCATCGTATTTCATACATTAACTCGTTCTATCTGTGCCATAATCTGACATAATCCACAGCAAAAGCGCGGGTTATAAAACTCGTATAGTCTAAACATAAATCTTCTCAATATTCTGAACAAATTTCTAATCCCCAAAATCTAGATATTCAAACTGATGACAAAGTATGAAAAAATGTTCAGATTGCACATATCTAAATAAAACAGCAGCTCTCTTGGCAATATGTCTTGGCCTTGACCTTCAATAATCTCTCGCCAGCTCTGAACATTGATACTCTTCCTTTGATTCTCATGCATATTTTGGGCCCTTAAATTGATTAGTGAATTGTGTTTATTCCCATGCAAAAGTTTAAACACACCATTATCAATTTGTATCTCACCGCCTGAATAAATGCGCAACAGTCTCCCACCATTTAGCATAGGAAATATGAGTCTACCAACATCAGAAGGAATTTCAATCACACGATCTTCTATAGTATCTGATTCAGATATTATTTTTCTACCATGAAATAAAACTATTGGGGCGTCTATTAATTCGGACTGAAAATGGGAGGAAGAGGAGGTGGTTGATTAGCATCAGCGATACCCTGCATACTATCCCTGACTAACTCTATGTAGAGATGTAAAGTAGGCCGGTCCACATTTGATAAGTCTATATGGACTTTGTACTGGGCCTACGCCCGGCCCACCTAAAATGTGGACCAAATAAGCGCACATGGGCTCTGTACCGAGCCTAGACCCGACCCGCCTGGACGGACTTTTTGACCAATTTTAGAAAACAAAAAACAACAATATTCAGCATTAAAACTAAATTAATTATTCTCCTTAATTTTGAAGATATTATTGTCTTTTATTAGTTAAAGTTATTCAAAAAAGTTAACTTGAGAATATTAATTTTCAGAAATTCTTAATCTTAGGATATTATTTTTGCAAAGTCCAAATTTAGGATTTAAATTGCAGAACACCCAACCTTATGGAATTTTTTTACAATTTACCCTTTTCAGGGAGTACAAATTTCTCAAAATTCAAATTTTTTTTTTCTAATATAGTAGGGTAAAAAAAAAAAAAAAAAAAAAAAAAAAAAAAAACCTGAGGTTTAGGTGTTCTGCAATTTAAACCTAGAAATTTAGACACTATAAGATAATACCCTGAAATTAAGAAATTTTGAAAATTAATACACTGAGTTGACTTTCTAAATAACTTTAACTCATAAAAAATAATAATATCCTCAAAATTAAGAAGAATAATGACGACTAATCTAGTTTAATAGAAGATATTATTGTTTTTCTCGTTACTAAAATTGATAAAAAAAAAATCAATCTGGAGTATTAATTTTCAGAAATTCTTAATCTGAGGATATTATTTTGTGGAGTACAAACTTCAGAATTTAAATTGATTTAAATTGCACAATACTCAAACTTCATGGTATTTTCTTGCAGTTCACCTGATATAGAATAACAATTCTATCAGAATCAGATGATGCACAATTCTTGTTTTAGACTTTACCCACTCTGTTTTCCTTTTTTTTTTTTTTTGTTTTTGGGCTACTGTACACCGATGTCGACATTTTAAAACATTCCCGAAGATGAGGAACAGCCGAACAGGAAGTATCGAGTGCAGGGATGTAATTCAAGAAAGTAAAGCCAGTAGTGAAAATGCCTCAAAATATATTCTAAAATATGGCAAATGGTTTGACAAAATTCAAATTATTGGCGCCACATACATCAAGGAGTAGAGTGGCAAAATTAACATCTGATCAGTGATGCCAGAAATGAAATACAAACTCATTCTCGTAAACGTGAGATCACCAAATTTTAAAATTATGTTCTTCAGTGGTCAGTGCTCTAGTAAATAATAAAGCATCAAAAAGTACATGGCCTAAGAAATTCTAACGGCGTCCCCTTTCAACTGCATTTTCCTTGCTTCAATAAACCATCCGGCAATTCCTGAATGCAACGAGTAGAGACAAAAGCAGATATCATGCAGAGTTAAGGAACCATCTAACAAATGCATGCGTGCATGCATCAGAAAGCACGAGCATGTTGCAAGTGGATCATGAGTGTGCACATGCAAGGCAGCTTAGGTGTGCAGGAGTGAATGCTCATGCATAAAGCTAGCAATGACAGTCTAGCCGTAGTGTAATTAAAGGTGCACTGCTTCCTAGTTCAAAGACCTTGAAACTTACCAGAACTGATACTTTTGTATTCTACTCGTGGAAGGCAGTCTTGACACGAAGCATTATATGTGAATGTGTGGTGATTGTGAGAGAGAGTTGCTTGAAATCCAAAAGTATTTGACCGAACTCATCTTTATTACTCTCAAAGTCATATATAAACCTAACAACTCAATCATTACCCCCCTCAATCACCTCTAACTCAAAATCCTTGGGCAATATTATAAACATTTTGAAAAATTTCATACTACGTGAAGGAAAATACCAATAGACTTAGGTGGGTTTGGTCAATGCAGTGTCTTATTCCACCCAAATAAGAAGTCCAGGTTTCTTCATAAACTCTAAAATTCGTATCCTCAAAAAGATGCTTTAATTTGTTTAAAGACACTAAAGAAGAAAAACTAACCATTAGTAGGAAGATGGACATCATCACTCCGCTGTTGAGAGGTACGATTGCAATCCAAAAACAATGAAAAGAACTCCACCTGATAGAGCAACCTGCAGCATAACAGTACAATGATGTCACAGATTGCTTAGAAGCATAGTATGTGGTCATCCATCTACGAGGAAAATAAAATAAAACAATAGTAAAAATGAGTAGCAAACGCAGGTGCAATAATTACTATTCTCTCAGATATCCGAGATGCCAAGCTCTTTCCACCAAGGACAGCAGCAGTAGTACATAATGCTTGTCCACTGAAGGATGAAACATAGTCAATAAGATGCATAAAAGCAATTAGATGCAAAAATGATAGGTCTTCGATTCCCACATCTCTTTAAAAGAAAAAATAACAAAAGTATGTAATCGAGTCATTTCTAAATGCAAGAGAAGGGGGATGAGGATGGTGGATCTTAACTTCTGTGGTCAATTTTTTTAATAATTTTTTTTCTTTTTAATATATAGCCAAGGACAAAGGAAAAAAGAGAGATATCATATAATAGAGAGCTAACTCAAGTTATTTTTCAGTGCATCAACTGAAACATATTCCATGCAGAGAGAAATTATCACGCTTCTGATACATAAATGGTCCGAATGAAAAGCATAGCTTACATAATTCCACCAAGTACCACACCAAGTGGGTTTTCATCTGCAGCTAAGCCAATTGTTGCTAGCTGAAAAAGGAAGTTAAGCTCAGTACTATTAGTAAAGAAAAACAATAACTTTCTATATGCACTAACAGGGTATTATACTTACCTGACTCTTGTCGCCCCATTCGCCAAAAAACGTAATGGAAAATGCCTGCAAAAGAGCATGATGGAAGGGTTTGAGTTTTTGTTTGTCAAAATTAGCTTTAAATTTGTAGTCTATAAAAATTACAACCTTTAAAAAAACTGGTGAAAAGAACTGTGTGAGAAACGGCCGTTTCTTCTTTTTCAATTCGTCAACATCCTGGGAAGGACATAAAATATTATAAATAACAGAAATTTCTTATATTCGACAAATTAATATTGAAACTTTACCATAAAGTACTTGTAGAAACATGAGCTAAATTGACATACATAACATAATGCACCAAGTGATCAACACTCTGAATGGAACCAAAGATGTTCTAAAGCTCTCAATTATGCGGGGTAGACAATTCAAATACTCAACTGGTAAGAAACCAATAATGGACAGAGAATCATGCTGAGGAAAGATAATAAGAATGCATTTTCCAATACCTTGCTTTTAGTCTTGGCGGTTCCCGTTTTGGCCTTAGAATCAGCATCCTATTGAAACCATGGAGATGAGGTCAAAAGCAATTAAGTTAAATTTAGCAAATTGATAAAAATTGAAAAACCAACCAATTTTGCTTCAACTTCTGCCAATTCGTCATCATCTCTGTGAAGTGAACCAGGATTAGATTCCAGTTAAAGCAGTGCTTAATATATTTCACACATGTTTGGCGAAATACAGGAAACAAGAGTATATACATATAACAAATAAATCATTACCCATCCCCAAAGAAGGCTTCCTTTAAAGACCATAGCCCGAACCCAAAGAACAACAATGTCGTTATATGATGAGTCAATTTCCGTGACATCTGCATCGTTTAAGATCAATAGATGAAAACCCATTTCAAGAAAGCTAATAGCTTCATATAGTTGATAGAATACCACAAACTGATAGTTCAGTCACTCATGAACTGAGAGTGACAGTTGATCCAGATAACATCTGAATGCTTACCAGATTCGGAGCAGCCCAGCCAACAGCAGCAGAAAGAATAGTCATGATCTACGAATGAAAATATTTCTTAGCGCTTTGAGACCTCAGAAGAAGAGGATTCATTTCTTTTTTTTTTCTTTTTTCTTAGCCAATACAAATGTAATTGTGAAGAGAAAAACCGCACCCACACACACAAACTTACAATCAAAGACGCAAGGCAGCCGGCCAAAACAAGCCTCCTGGGGTGGCGCATAGCTAGGATCTTCAAATAAGCATCATGATATCAGATATGAATCTAAATAGCTAGGATCTTCAAATAAGCATCATGACATCAGATACAACCTATGAATAGTGTTATGATGTCGAGCACAAAACCAAGTTGTTGAGAACTGATTTCTAGTACTAACGGTACAAGACTATTAAACAAAACCGAATATGAGTATATGACATTGAAAATGAAAAATAAAAAGTCTATTCAGATTGAGGAAGAGGCACTAGAAAATCAATTGAACTTGGAAAACGCTTTGTTTTTTTTTTTTTTTTTTTTCCCCTATTTAAACAAACAAAATTCTGGTAATAATAGTAACCTAAAAATTTATCAGAAGCTCAAATAGCAGGACAATATCATTGAAAGGACCACAACTAATCAATTTAAAATGGACTAAAAAAAATCATAACTTACTCAAAACAAGCTTGTAATTCCACGAAGAAAATGAAATAGAAAACGACAACAAGATCAAGGAAAAACGACGAAACTAACCAAACAATATCTAGAGTGAAATACTCACGGCGGTGGCGAAGAAGGTGTTGTCGCCGATCTCGGAGAGCAGAGTCATGGCGAGGGACTTGGTGAAACCCTAATCAAACGAACAAAATTACACAAGGAGAGGAGTAGAAACAATTCAAGTCAGAGAGCAAAATATATACAATCAATCAAAGAAAGAAAGAGAAAAACCAAACCTGTAGGACGACTGAGCTCATTTTCACTGAGAGTCCCTTCAATGGCCGCAAAGGACTATTGAGTATGAGATTCTCCGACTCAACCACACACACTCGCTCTGGTTAAATATGGAGAGTCGATCCCCTGACTCGGTCCGAGTCGTTGACGTTTCCATCTCGGAGAGTATCAACTAGGGGAGTATCAACTCGGGGAGGAACTAGGAAGTAGCGAACCCGAGAAGCGGGAACCAGAATAAATAAATGTAGGGAATATTATAGTACTGGCGGTGTACGATAGTACGAGGTATGAGCCTTTAGTATATGCAGTTCTGGGGGTAAAAGGTCAAAGAACAATGAAAAACACGAATAACGATGCTTTCCGACCAATTTTTTTTATTTAAAAAAAAAAAAGAGATGAGGTTTAACTAATAAATATTACTTATATATCACACGCACACTACTAAGATTTGAACTCCTGACTCCCCAAACTCACACACATATCCCTAAAATCTTGGACCAACTAAACTAACCTTAGTTAGCATCAACTAATTATGTTTATATATACATATAGTTGTAAAGTTGGAACATGAAATTTCCACGTGCTATTTGACTAGAATTTTCACTAATTTTTGTATGCAACTCTAGGTTAGGTTATGAGCTGTCTATGGCTAGTGATAGATTTTTTTTATTTAAACAAAAATGATAGATAACATTGAATATGACATAACTATGTTTTTTTTTTTCAATGGATGATAGGAATCTTATTCCAATAATTGTTTCTAGACATCGATCCTGTCAAAGAATATGGGCAGTCAAATTATGAAAGAATGTGGACAGTTAAAAATAGTGACCAGTCACCTTTTTTGACAATGAAATATAAGAACATGTGTTTTTTGCTCCTACTATCCAAGCTCATTTTTGTTGACAATAGGCAGTCATTGTAGGCTACCAACCATGTGAAAGGGAAATATTTTAGCCTATAAATAGACTCATTCACAGCTTCATTTTGTATCCCAGCAAAAGGAGAAAAAAAATCTCAGCATAGAGAGAGATAAAGAAAGAGCCTCAGTTAAGAAGTTCTTGAGAGAATTTTTGTAAGAAAAATTATTGGGTGTTATTGAGGTCAAGGTTGTGAGTTGTGAGTGTTTTTGTGTAAATTTTCTCCCTGTAGTGAAAGATCTGCAGCAGTCCTATGGAGGTAACCAAATTAGTGAACTACGTAAATTGTGTCTTCTTATTTCACTTTATTTATCGCTTTCGCAATTTTGCGTGTCTACTAGGGAGGTTGTTTCCCTAACAACTGGTACCAGAGCGCCAGGTTGAGTACTGTTCATACGTACGGTACTATTCACATATACGATAGTGTTTACTTATACGAAAAGTCAACAGTAAGAAGCGATGGTTGGAGAAGACAGATCGGGACCCGGTATCAGCAAATTCGACGGTTCAGATTTCTCATTCTGGAGATTGCAGATTAGAGATTATCTACATAGCAAGAAATTGCATAAGCTTCTGTCAGGGGTAAAACCAGAGAAAATGGAGGACTACGAGTAGAAAGTCCTTAATCGACAAGTGTTAAGCATAATCCGATTGACACTAATGAGGAACATTGCTCATAATGTGGCGAAAGTAAAAACCACAGTGGAGATGATGAGCAAACCTGTCATATACATACAAGAAACCATCGGCAAATAACAAAGTTCATTTGATGAAGAAGCTGTTTAATTTAAAAATGGGAGAAAGTACTTCAGTAGCAACACACATCAACGAATTCAATACAATCGTCTCACAATAGGTGTCTGTTAAAATCAATTTTGATGATGAGATTCGTGCTCTCATTCTTTTGACGTCTTTACCGAATAGTTGGAAACCTATGAGAGTGGCGGTTAGCAATTTTATTGGCAAAGAGAAGTTGCAGTTCAATGATATCAGGGATTAAGTTCTCGCCGAGAAAGTGCGAAGAGTAGATTCTGGTGAAGGAACATCATCGAGTTCTGTCCTAAATCTCGAGATCAGAGACAGAAACAATGAGAGGAATTCTATCCGAGGTCGCGGCAAGTCCAAATCAAGGAATGGTAGAGAGAAGTCCGGACCAGGAAGAAAACTAGAGTCCTCGAACTGTGGCAGGACTGGCCACTTAAAGAAGAAATGTAGAGCACTAAAGAAGGAAGACAACTCACACAATGCCAATATTAGGACTGAGGAGGCATAAGAAATACCGAGAGATTATCGAGAATTAGGTTTCTGGTAATTTCGGTAAGGTGTATCTGGCTGATGGAAAACCATTGGAAATTATTAATATAGGTGATATTTGTTTGAAGATGTCAAACGAATCACTGTAGAAAATTTAGAAAGTAAGGCACGTATTAGGCTTGATAAGGAATCTTATCTCGGTGGGATAGCTTCATGATGATGGATATAACGTGACCTTTTCTAATCGCTCGTGGAATGTCAGTAAAGGAGTCATGGTTATTGCTCGAGGAAATCAAATTTGGACTCTTTATATGACTTTCAGTTGCAGAGATACACTAGCAGCTATAGATAGTGGTGTTAATTCAAGTCTATAGCACTATAGACTTAGGCATATGAGCAAGAAGAGAATAAATGTGATACTGTCAAAAGAAAAACTACCGAAACTGAAGTCAGTTGAACATAGTCTCTGTAAAAGCTATATCTTTGGCACATAGAAAAAGAGTGAGCTTTTCAAAAGGTAGAAGAAAACCGTATGCAGCAAAGTTGGAGCTGGTCTATACAGACGTGTGAGAAACATCCCCTGTAACATCCCTTGAAAACTTAAGATATTATGTTATTTTCATTGACAATTCAAGTAGAAAGGTATGAGTTTATTTTTTGAAAAATAAATCTGATGTCTACGATACCTTTAAGAAGTAAAGAGTCATGGTGGAAAATGAGATCAATTTGAGAGTAAAGTATTTGTGGTCTGATAATTGAGGAGAATATGAAGATGATGAGTTCAAGAGATATTGTGTACTCATTGGGATCAAGATGGAGAAATCCATTCTAGGAAAACTACAATAGAATGGTGTAGCTGAAAGGATAAACAGGACCCTGAATAAACGTGCTAGGAGCATGATGTTACATGCTAGATTACCGAAAATATTCTAGACTGAAGTATTTAGCACTACAGCATTTCTGATCAACAAGGGACCCTCAACGCCTCTTGATTTCAAAATACCAGAAAGGGTTTGGAGCGGTAAAGAGATTAAACTTTCATACTTTCATGAAAATTTTCAGTTGTTTATCCTATATTCATATCGACCCTACTAGTCAAAGTAAGCTTGATCCAAATTCAGAAGATCATTAGGAGAAAAGATGTTATCTTTAATGAAGATGTGTTGTATAAGGATAGATTGGGCACCAGAGCCAATGATATATGTCCTAAAGTCAAGAAGACAAACAAAGTGCCATTGAACGACATCCCAGTAGATGAGGTGAAGAATAACGCCTAAGAAAATCAAGAAGTTGTAGCTCCCAAGCCGGATCCATAAACTTCCATAATTGAACTCAGGAGATCCTCTAGAACCACTCGACCACCACAAAGATATTCCCCTATACTATGTTATGTTTGATGACTGATAGAGGATAGCCAGAGATTTACGAAGAAACTGTGCAGGATAATGAGTCAATCAAGTAGGAGTTAGCCATAAAAGATGAGATAGATTCGTTGTCGTCCAATAAAATATGGGAGTTTGCTGAACTACCAGAAGAAAAGAAGGCACTGTACAACAAGTGGATCTATCGAATAAAGGAAGAGCATGATGGTAGCAAACAGTACAAGGTAAGACTTGTTGTAAAAGGTTTTCAGCAGAAAGAAGGCATTGACTACACTGAGATTTTCTCTCCAGTGGTCAAACTGACCACAATCAGAATAGTACTCAGGTTGGTAGCTAAGGAAAACCTGTATCTAGAGCAACTAAATATCAAAATAGCATTTCTCCATCGTAACTTAGAAGAAGAAATTTATAGGAAGTAGCCACAAGGCTTCAAAGTATAAGGAAAAGAGAAAATAGTATGCAAACTTCAGAAGAGCTTATATAGTCTTAAATAAGCTCTAAGATAGTGGTATAAGAAGTTTGATAGATTCATGAGTAACAATGGTTACTTGAGATGCCGTTCAGATCATTGGTACTATGTAAAGAGGTTTGACAATTCTTACATCATTCTACTTCTATATGTAGATAATATGTTAATTGCTGGAGCTTGTATGGAGGAAATTAACAAGCTCAAAAAAGAATTGTCAAAGGAATTCTCAATGAAGGACTTAGGAGCAGCAAAGCAAATCCTTAGGATGAGGATTTCTAAGACAAGGTGAACGAGACATTGAAGCTATCACAAGAGAAATATATAAAGAAGGTGCTTAACAGATTCAATATAGATGGAGCAAAGTCCGTGAGTACTCTTTTGGCTAATCACTTCAAACTAACTAAAGAGCAGTCACCCTTGACAGAGGAGGAGCAGACCTATATCGCGAAGGTACCTTATGCGTCCACTATTGGCAGTCTTATGTATGTCATGGTATGGACTAGACTAGATATAGCCCATAAAGAGAGAGTTGTAAGCCGGTATATAAGTAATCCAAGTAAATAGCACTAGGAAGCAGTAAAGTAGATTCTCAGATATTTGAGAGATACTGCAGACAAAGCTCTATGTTTTAGAAGGACGGGTTTGGGCTTACAAAGTTATGTGGATGTTGATATGGCCAGTGATTTAGACGACAAGAAGAGTACTACTAAATATGTATACACTCTTGGAAGTACAGCAATTAGTTGGGTTTTCAAGTTGCAAAATTTTGTTATACTTAGAGTATGTTATCGTAATAGAAGCTTGCAAAGAGATAATATAGTCAAAGTTTTTCTTTGAGGAACTGGGTCACAAGCAAGAGAAGAGTGTGTTGTATTGTGACAGCCAGAGTGCAATTCACTTGGTAAAGAATCACGTTTTTCATGCCAGAACAAAGCATATATAAGTAGATTAGCTTTGGAAGATGGAGTCTTAGTGCTTGACAAGATTCCGGGAAGCAAAAATCGTGCAGATATGCTAACAAAGACGATGATCATTGCTAAACTAAAGTTGTGTTTAGCTTCAGTTGGCCTGCAAGGGTGAAGAGGAGAGATGGACTACTGCATTGATCATGATGCATGAAGACTGATTGAAATCAAATCTTCAAGTGGGAGATTATCAAAGAATGTGGGCAGTCAAATTATCAAAGAATATGGGTAGTCAAAAATAATGACCAGCTATATTTTTTGATAATGAAATATAGAAATATATATTGTGACTAGCTATATTTTTTGATAATGAAATATTTTTTGTTGACAAGGGGCAGCCATTGTAGGCTACTAACTATGTAAAGGAGAAAGGTTCAATTTAGTCTATAAATAGACCCCTTCACAACTCCAATTTGCATCACAATAAAAAGAGAAAAAAATCTCAACATAGATAGAGAGATAAAGAAAGCACTTTAATTAAGAAGTTTTTGAGAAACTTTTTGTAAGAAACTTTCTTAAGTGTAATTGGGGTCAGGATTGTGAGTTGTGAGTGTTATAAACATTGTGTAAATTTTTTCCCTATAGTGAAAGATCTGCAATAGTCCCGTGGACGTAGCTAAATTGATGAACCACATAAATTGTGTTTTCTTATTTCACTTTATTTATCACTTTCGTAATTTTCGGTATCTACTAGGGAGGTTATTTCCCTAATAGATGTTAGCATAACCAATCGTATTACATAAATTGCATTTTTTTAAAGGAATCGTTTTGTTCAAAATAACTCATCTAAAACAGACATAAAATAAACAAAAGATAATAATTGACCCAAAAAAATCCGTTAGGAACAAAAAAAGTATGACTAGCTAAAATAAGGGCCATCCTATTCACATATCGAGGAAAATAATTACAAGTGCCATAATTAACCACAAACACAAGAATCTCAATATTACTAAAAAGAAGAACAGTAGCTGCATTATTACGAGAGAAGGACTCGATACCCCTGGACAATTCTAAGTACATAACATTCCATAATTCCACTATCTAATCCAAACCATGATGTGAAAAGCAGGCCTGATGTGAAAAGCAGGCCTTCACGAATAATGAGTAATCCTCTATTTTTCACCAAAAAAGAGCTTGATAGCTTCTTTGAAAATGCTACCACAACACAACCTGACTCATCCTTGAAAACACCCCAAGCCAATAAATGCCGAAAACCCTCCCAGATAGAAGCATCTGTATTCAGCTTAATTAGACCACAATGTGGAGTTGACATCCAACGCTATGGAGGAGAAGAGCCAGAAGCCACAATTGAATCGATGCCTTGAGCAGCCTGGAATTCAAGCAAGAAGGTAGTCGTAAACTCAACCACCAAGGAAAGGTCTCTAACCACGCCACCATAGACTGCCTTATTTAGTTCGAACAAGTGTGTACATAAAACAACAGCAAAAAATTCAAACCTCTCATTTTGTGAATTCTAGAAAATTGCTAGAAGAGCTTTCTACTGAAAAAAGTACCGCTTTAATTAACTCCCACAAACCAAACTTTTTCTAGACTGCTTTACTAGCTACATAACTACAGAAGGCATAGGAAACAATCTCCATAGGCATCGAACACCTATGGTAAGTATAGTCATCCAGGACATTCCTATGCCTAAGATTCAAGAATGAAGGAAGAATATTATGGAACCTAAAGAAAAATACGAGCCGTAGAGGGAATTCACAACTTTCATAAAGAGCACCACCACTTCCACAAAATTCCAGATGTTGATTTACCAGTCTAGCTTTCTCATTCAAAAGAAGATTATATCCATTTTTAATAGAATAAGTTCTATTGACCTCATAGTGCCAAATACGTTGGTCATCCCAATTCACCATATTAAAAATAATGCTATTAATAAGTTCACAATCCATCGAAATAAAGTTTTGATGTATGACAACTACATTCCATAACCCAAGAGATAATATTAAATCTTTAACCATAGAGATAGGTTTGAATGCATGCAGACGGTCGAGGAAGCTATTAGTTGTCAAAAATTCTAATAGTAGTATCATTACTTACTCGCCATCTCATAGCTTTCGATAACACCTTACGAACCCAAAGAAAACTCTTCTAAAGATAAAATGAACCTAATTTATCTCGAGCAAGAAGAAAGGAAGTGTAATAAAAATATTTACCTTCGAGGATTCTTCCAACTAGAGACATGGGGTTTGAAAGAAGCTTCCATGCTTGTTTTGCCACTAGAGAATGAACAATTTCAAAACACAAAAACCTAAACCGCCTAAACCTTTAAGAAGGCAAACTTTGGACCATCTCATCTATTCAATCTTTCTATCATCATTAGAAGAGCCCCGCCAAAATATAAGGAACAATGAATGAATTTCATTGTGAATAGTCGCTGCTAGTTTAATCATGCCCATAACATAAGAATGTATAGCTTGGAGAACTAACTTCACTAGCACCTCTCAATCATCTACAGAAAAAATACTTCTCTGCTAATGTTATGTCTAAATGCATATACATAAAATAACCACAAGTGAACGGGTCGTAATCAAGAAATAAAGTGATAAGTATAGAGTTGTCGATCTCATGAAGAATTGGGTTGTAAATTATCGCTAAGTACCAGAATTATTATGACCTAACTTTATCTGGATAACCAAACTAAATGAATTTATAATTGAATAAATACAAATATAAATATAAATACAAAAATAAAATATGGAAGCTCAATGCACAAATATAATAGGGGATTGAATTCACCTAATCATCAACTATGTCTTTTGATTACTAATTGTATTCAAATCCATTATTCCTAGTTCATAAGCCAAGAATCTAAAGATATTTCTACTCTCTCTCTCTCTCTCGTTACCGAGTGAAATCATTCATAAATCTCGGTTCTAATATCTCTATTCCGAACTTAGAAATTAAGAATTAATTATGTTCAATAGTTCTTTGATTATAGTTTTAAAGGAACTATAGGTTCTCTCAAATTCTACAAGTCCTATGTTATACTATCCTATGGTTGTTCCTAAAATTCCCTTTCTCAAGTGCCAAATTCTAAAAACTAAATCATCTAACTAGTAGCTAATTAGTTGAGAAGCATTAAGCATGGAATAGCATAAATAAATTCAAAAATAATATTAAAGAACATATTGGAAATCAAGACATAGAGTCAAAGTTTAAGTTACATCATACCCCAAGTATATAACATCTAATTCAACATAGGAGAATCCAACACTAATCTCAACAAGAATTTCATATATCCAAATATGTCTGATAATCAAGTACAATACAAAATTCAAATGAGATTAAGGTGAGAGAGAGAATGAGAAGAACTCTTTTGTGGAGGTAGAACTTCAAGCTTCAATTCTTCAAGCAACTCTTTCAGGCTTCCTCTCCAAATTTCCAGCTCCAAGCTCTTCTCTCTCTATGATTTTTAAGCTCTCAAGTTTGTGTTTTCTCTCCAACTCTCTACACTTGAAATGGAATGAGGTTCAATTGATGCGAGTCAAGCACAAGAATAATCTCAATGAATTACATTTCAAAAGACCTAAGAGAATATTTAATGACTACACTCATCATCAATACCAAGTTATCTCATCTCAACAACACTCACAATTTATTCAAACAATTAAAAGAAAACAAAAGCGAATAAAATATTTACAAAAAAAAAAATAACTTATAGGAAGAAAAGTCACAATTACCAACATACAAGCAAAACCATACCCAACAAATAATTGATCAATAAGCGTTCTTACCCCTAAACTCAATATTGGCAATATTCTCAAAATTTAAATATTTAATATAAGAACAAGATAAAACAACACGTACCAGAGAAGTGAGACATTTTCGCCTCCTATTAAAGTTGGCAAAGGTGGTGCTCTGGACAAGGTGGCTCTAACTTTGGTAGTGTGGGACTTCTCTCCATAATTTGCATCTTTTGGCTTATTCATGTACAAATTGGTGAAGCTCGTCAATGGCTTCCACCTATAGTATGTGTCATACAACACATTAAATGGGTCTTAGTTTTGAACACCCTCAAGCTTAGCTATGTATAGAAGTATTCGGCATGTACACTTAACTTGACTTGGCACCGGCACATGTGATTAGTGTGCTTGAATGAATGGTGTTAGCTGTGGTGGAAATATAATCAAACACCAAAGCAATCCAATTTTCCGGAAATTTCATCCACTCTATAACTTTGCGAATATACATCCATTCCACATGGTCATAAGCTTTGCGCAAATTGGTCTTTAATGCCCCAAATCGTTTCTTTCCATTACTTGTTTTTTGCATCGAATGGAGAAGTTTGAAAGTTATCGCCACATTATCTGTAATGAGTCCACCAAGGATAAATGCACTCTAGTTACTGGAAATAAGGTTGGGGAGAACAAGCTATAGACGATTAGTAATAGTCTTTGTAACTAATTTATAAATTACGTTACAGAGACTGTAAGTCTAAACTCCACAACACACTCTGGGGTAGTTTTCTTTAGAGTCAAAACTAAATTAGTTTGATTAATTGTTGGAATTGAATTTCTGTCATCAACAAACACCTAAACAGGCCTTAATAACATTGGGACCCATAATCTCCCAATTCTTCTGAAAAAATAAAATACAAAAACTATCCAGTCCGGGTGCCTTTGCAGCTCCTAGAGAAAAATGAGCCTTCATCACTTCCTCTTAGGAAAAAAGTTGAGAGATGATAAGAGAATCCTCGCGAGAAAGCCGAGAAGAGATCGATGTAATAACTGCCTCTAAATTAGATGCAGATAGGTTACTACTTTCAAAGATAGAGCAAAAATATGAATCAAGAATGCCCACAATCTCAGCCTCATCTTTGCGCCAAACACCATTACTCTCTCTAAGTTTCTGAATAGAATTTTTCTTATTTCTATTCAAAGTTTTAGAGTGAAAGTATAGTGTTTCAATCACCCGAAGTAAGCCATTATGCTCGAGAGTGTTGTTTCTAATGCATATCTTCCCTGTAGAGCAAAACTTCAATCTCCCTTCTCCAACTTTTTAATTTCCGCTATATTTTCCACGCTTTGACATAGAACATGACACATGTTGGTTATTTGAGCTTGTTGTTTTTGCAACGTAGTCACTTTTCTTGAGTTTTAACTCTCTCTTAGTGTTAATGTAGGCTATATCCAGTTTTAAAAATAGTTGAGTTATTGTATAATTCATCTGCTCAGCAATGCTTTCAACATGGATCTAAAGCAGTGCATTACATTTTCACCCAAAACATGTCTCTCACATGCTCACTTGGCTGGCATAGTATCACTTTTATACTCTGTATTTTGACACTTTGTTGGGTTTATACCTTGTATTATTAACATTAATCTTTAGATTTGAAATTTGTTACAAGTTTATACCCTGACACCAATTTAAAACAGTTAATTTACGAAGATGATTTGATAAATTTATTTTCGGATCAGCTTTTATATGGTTTATTTTCAATTTTTTAAACAGCAACTTGGTAAATTAACTGCTCTAAATTAGTGTCAGGGTACAAATTTATAATAAATATTAGATCTAATGGCCAGTGTTGATAATAACCGAAACAAAAGGTATAAACCGAACAAAGTATTAAAATACATTATAAAAGTGATAATATTCCTATATAAAATTAGTAAAAGGACTAGAATTCTACAAGATTTGGTTCATGGATGTAACGATGCCTTCTTTAGTTTTATTGCTTTAGTATGTACTGGTTTATATCACATAATTTATCATCGGAAGCCAATAGTAGGACTAGTGTCGTTTTTACATGATATATTTTGGATCTACTTTT
Organism: Trema orientale; assembly: GCA_002914845.1. Classification (NCBI taxonomy): domain Eukaryota; kingdom Viridiplantae; phylum Streptophyta; class Magnoliopsida; order Rosales; family Cannabaceae; genus Trema; species Trema orientale. The sequence goes on from JXTC01000122.1 coordinate 664,878, forward strand.
TAAGGGATAACTGCCAAAAAAAAAATCATGAAGTATGACATTTCTGCCATTTTAACTATTTTTTTTGGCTTGTGCAAAATTATACGTCTATATTTCAAATATGTGCAAATTTGTACCTTCTGTGTACAAATTGGGTGATTTGTGCTAATTATTTTAAGTTATTTTTAATAGATTTATTGTGTTAGCCAACAGAAATAAGATATCATCAATTCAGATTCCGTGTCTAGTGAGAAATTTATTGCTCAATTTATATGTAAAATGTATAAATTTGTAAAAATTTGAAGTGTAGAGATATAATTTTGCACAAGCTAAAATACAGGGCTAAATTTGCTGAAAGGCTATACTTCTGTGTATTTTTTTTGTAGATAACCCACTTTTTAATGATTATATTTTATTTTAAAATCCATATGATACATAAGGGCTCTTAGTTGTAGCTTCGCTTGTTATCTTACACAATATGCTTGTGTTGATATGCTTTTCTTCTTATTAGATTATTGCTAAATCATTGTTGTTGATGAGATAATTAACTACGGTCAATAACTGCATAGCCAAGTTGAGGTATTGTCTTAAAAGTTTGTTTGATTTGCTATCTTATGACTTGATTTTCTTTTGCAGTATCAGAGATGAATCTTGCTTAATTAGTGTTTTCTTTTCTTTTTCTGTCAATGAAGCTTGAAGCTGTGTTTGAGGATGAATTTGAACCCCACAAGTTAAGGCTTTTCATGAAAAGATCCAAATAGAACATTTATTTTCGAACATATGCACATCGAATTACTTGTTTCTTTTTCTTTACATGGATTTGGAAGAGAGACGTCGTAGTTTCCACATGTAATTCTTAATTCGTTCTTTAAAAGCTTATGTTTGAATTAGGTTTTAAGGTCATTCAGTCTGTAGTTCTATCTTTAGAAATTAGCTAGTCAAGAAACCGAAAGAAAAAGGTGTGACGAGAAGTAGGATGCTATCAAGCATCGGTTGTTCCTTTATTACTTTAAGTCTGATCCTTATTTGGTGAAGAGCACATACAAAACCTTTTATTCTGGCCCTTGTGTTTATATTTTAGGTAGACCTAGCAAAGTTTTCTGTGAAAATTAGGTTGTTTTTTTTACAAATTCTGATTTTATTTTAATATATGCAGCTCTCCCTTTCTATGTACGACTTCACACTCTATGATACTCGAGTCAAGACTCTTGTTAATTGTCGCTGTTCTTTTATTCTATGATTTGAACTTGTTCCAAGCACGTAGAAGTTCTTAAGTTTAATTTAACACATGACTGCATCAATTGAGGCAACCTTGATACTTTTTTCTCATTTGGATATTTAGAGCATATCTAATGGACATGCTAAATGTCATTCTAATGCTAAATTTTAGCATTTGGGTAAAAAATAATTCTCCAATGGTATACTTTATTTGGCATAATTTTTAGTATGTCTATTTGTTATGCAAAATATAGCACAAAGTATAGTATTACTAAATTTTAGCACGTGTTTTTATTTACAACGTTGCCACTATTTTATATATAAAATATTCACGTGTTTCACAATATTATCAAAATTCAATATATGTATTTATTTTTTTCATTAAGTTTTATTTACAAGTTTATCCTTACTAAATTACGATCAATTATAATTAATAGGAGAATATTTTTTTATTTATAATTTTTTTTTCATTTTTTTAATTTATAATTTTTTTTGCATTGACTAAGTTGTTCATTTATATAGAATGAGTACTCCTAACTTAGTAGATAAAGTTAATTTTTATGATTAGTAATTAAATGATAAAATAATATGAGTATATAGTAGAAAAATAATGTTATATACATGAAGATAATGTTTTAAATACAAAATAATATTTCTTTTAGCATATATGCATTGGAGTAAAATTTAAAAAATACATGCTTAATTTGATATGTCATGCTAAATTTAGCGTTGGCACATTATTTTTTAGCATAATGCATTAGAGATGCATCTTATTAAAGCTCAATTTGGGTGATGAGCCAAACAGACGTGTTATTTTTCTGTGTTCCTTGTCTTTGTTTTTATTTGATTTATAATTCTTGGAAAACCAACTGAAATTCATGAGTAGGCATTGCTGATTGTGATAAGTTACAGAAGCATGTGCAGTTAGTTTTTTTATGCGTGTTCCTTTTGGCGGCAAGTTAGAGACAATCTTCTAATTTGGCGACGATTCTTTTGCTTTTCCTTTAACCTAAATTATGTTTGAATTTTATTGCTATATGTAATGTCTAATGTTAACAGTACTTAACCTCATGTGGTCTTGGAAATTTTTAAATGCCAAAATATTTAGCGAGTGTATCGCTTTCGGACTAAAACATGCTAAATTTGGCTCATTTTACGGAGTACAAGATTTCTCTAAAGCGTTTTTTGTCCATCGTAGAATAACAATCCTATTAGAATCAGATAATGCACAATTCCTGTTTTGGACTTTACCCACTCTATTTTCCTTTATTTTTTTATTTTCTATTTTTTATTTTTTGACATTGTAAAACATTCCCGAAAATGGGGAACAGCCGAACAGGGAAGGGTATGAAGTGCAGGGATGGCATTCAAGAAAGTAAGTCCGGTAGTGAAAACGCCTCAAAATATCTAGTCTAAAACATAGCATGATCTAACAAAATCTAATTATTAGCACCAGATACAACGAGGAGTAGAGTGACAAAAGTAACATCTGATCAGTGATGCCAGAAATGAAATACAAACTTGTTCTTGTACATAAGATCCGTAAATTTTAAAATTATGTTATTCAATTTACTGGTCATTGCTCCAGTAACTAATAAAGCATCAAACAGTAAATGGCCTATGAAATTCTAACAATGTCCCTTTCAAGTTCATTTCTCTTGAGTTCAACAAATCAACCAGCAATTCCTGACTGCAAAGAGTGGAGACAAAAGCAGATATCATGCAGAGTTAAGGAACCATCCAACAAATGCATGTGTCATGTGTGCATGTATAAGAAAGCACAAGCATGTCGCAAACAGATCATGCATACGCGCATGCAAGACAGATTAGGTGTGCAGGAGTGAATGCTCATGCATAAAGCAAAGCAATGACAGTCCAGCCATGGTGTAATTAAAGGTGCCCTCCTTCCTAGTTCAAAGACTTGAAACTTTCCAGAACAGATACTTCCAAATTCTTCTAATCGAAGGCAGTTTTGACATGAACCGTGTGCGTAAATGTGTCGCGATTGGTGAACGTGAGAGAGAGTTGCTTGAAATCCAAAAGTTAATAATCAAACTTTTATTTATTATTCTCAAAGTTATAAACCTAACAACTCGACCATTAGCCCCCTCAATTCACCTCTTAACTCAAAAATCCTTTGGCGTTAAAAACATTTTGAACAAATTTCCTGGTAAGTGAGGGAAAATACCAATGGAATCAGTCTAGAATATTAAATGGGTCTGGTTAATGTAGCGTCTTATTCCACCCAAATAAGAAGTACAGGTTTCTTCATAAACTCTCAAATTTGTATCCTCTAAGGATGCTTTCGTGTAAAGACAAAAACTAACCATTAGCAGGAAGACGGACATCATGACTCCACCGTTGAAAGGTAGGATTGTACTCCAAAAACAATGAAAAGAACTCCACCCGATAGAGCAACCTGCAGAATAACAGTACATTTATGTTACAGATTGCTTAGAAGCACAGCATGTGGTCATCAATGAACGAGGAAAATAAGATAAAACAATAGTAAAAATAAGTAGCAAACACAAGTGCAGTAATTACTATTTTCTCAGATATCTGAGATGCCAAGCTCTTTCCACCAAGGACAGCAGCAGTAGTACATAATGCTTGTCCTCTGAAAAATAAAATTTAGTCAATAAGATGCACAAAAGAAAATTAGATGCATAAATGTTTACGCCTTCAATTCCCGAATCTTTTTGGGGGGAAAAAAATAAAAGAATAATGTTACTGAGCCATTTCTAAATGCAAGAGAAGTGGCTGTAAATGGTGGACTTTAACTTCTGTAGTCAATTTTTTGCATTCAAATTTTCTTTTTAATTTGTAACTAAGGACAAAGGAAAAACAGAGATATCATATAATAGAGCCAACGTGAGTTAATTTTCAGGTGCATCAACTGAAACATATTCCATGTAGAGAGAAATATCATGCTCTGATACATAAATGGTTTGAATGAAAAGCATAGCTTACATAATTCCACCAAGTACCACGCCAAAAGGGTTTTCATCTGCAGCTAAGCCAATTGTCGCTAGCTGAAAAGGAAGTTAAGCTCAATACTATTAGTGGAGAAGGACAACTACTTCCTACAGGCATTGACAGGGTATTATACTTACTTGACTCTTATCGCCCCATTCACCAAAAAAAGTAATGGAAAATGCCTGCAAAAGAGCATGATGAAAGTGTTTTTGAGTGTTTGCCGGTCAAAATTAGCCTTAAATTTGTAGTCTATAAAAATTACAACCTTCAAAAAAATTGGTGAAAAGAACTGTGTGAGCAACGGCCGTTTCTGCTTTTTCACTTCATCAACATCCTGGGAAGGACACAAAATATTATAAATAACAGAAATTTCTTATATTTGACAAATAAATATTGAAACTTTACCATAAAGTACTTGTAGAAACATGTGCTAAATTGGCATACACAACATGATGCACCAAGTAGTCAACATAATGAATGGAACCAAAGATGTTCTAAAAAAACTCAATTATGTGGGGTAGACAACATAAATACTCAACTGTCATGAAAATAATGGACAGAGAGTCTGAGGGAAGATAAGAACCCGTGGCCATTTCGTGCAAATGAGATTGCATTTTCCAATACCTTACTTCTAGTCTTGGCGGTTCCATTGTTGGCCTTAAAATCAGAATCCTATTAAAACCATGAAGATGAGGTGTAAGGTCAAGAAGGAATTAAGTTAAACTTAGCAAATCAATAAAATTGGAAAACCAACCAATTTTGCTTCAACTTCTGCCAATTCTTCATCCTCTCTGTGAAGTGAACCAAAATTAGATTCCGGTAAACGCAGTACTTAATATATTAAATGGGACTTCACACATGTTTAGTGAAATACAGCAAACAAGAGAATATACATATAGCAAATAAATTATTACCCATCCCCAAAGAAGGCATCCCATAAAGACCATAGTCCGAATCCGAAAAACAACAATGTTGTTACATGATGAGTCAATTTCCGTGAGATCTGCATCATTTAAGATCAATAGATGAAAACCCATTTCAAGAAAGCTAATAGCTTCATATAGACGATAAAATACCACAAACTGATAGTTCAGTCACCCATGAACTGAGAGTGACAGTTGATCCAGATAACCTCTGTATGCTTACCAGATTCGGAGCAGCCCAGCCAACAACAGCAGAAAGAATAGTCATGACCTATGAAGGAAAATATTTCTTAGCGAAATGAGACCTCTGAAGAAGAGATTCATCTCTTTTGTTTGTTTTTTTTTTCCAATCAATACGAATAAAAATGTGAAAAGAAGTAGACGAACACACTTACAATCAAAGCCGCAAGGCAGCCAGCCAAAACAAGCCTCCTGGGGTGGCGCATAGCTAGGATCTTCAAATAAGCATCATGATGTCAGATACAACATATGAATAGTGTTATTATGTAGAGCGCAAAACCAAAAGTTGCTGAGAACTGATTTCTACTAAGAGTACTAAAGGGGGAAATCAGAAACATTATCCACAAAACATGATTAATTTAAAAATGAAATAAACTCAAAGCCAAATACGAGTATATGACATTTAAAAAAAATGCCATTTTTTCCTATTAAAACAACAAATTCTGGTAAGAATAGTTATCTAACAATTTATCAGAAGCTCAAATACTAGGGCAATACGACCACAAAACTAATCAATATAAAATTGACTCAAAAAATATCATTTTCTAGCTAGGAAATTGCAAAAACATCATAATTTACTCAAAACAAGCTTGAAATTCAACGAAGAAAACGGAAACGACAAAAAAGACGAACGAAACGACGAAACTTAACAAATTGGAAGGAAATTTAGTGGGAAATACTCACGGCGGCGGCGAAGAAGGTCTTGTCGCCGATCTCGGAGAGCACAGTCATGGCGAGGGACTTGGTGAAACCCTAATCGGAGGAACAAATATCAAAATTACAGAAGAAGACGAAACCATTCAAGTCAGAACAAAATACAATGGAAGAGATCGAGAAAAACCAACCTGTACGACTGAGCTCATTTTCGCTGGAGAAAAACTCTGAGCTCCTTCAATGGCCGCAAAAGACCAGTAGAGCGTCAGAGTATGAGATTCTCTGACTCAAATCTCGCTAGATATGGAGAATCGGTCCTCTGACTCGGTCCGAGTCGTTGACGTTTCCAACTCGGACACGGACAGTACCAAGTCGGGGAGGAAGGACCGAACCCGAGACCGAGAGGCGGAACCAGAATCAACGAACCTGAGAAAAATGTTGTGTGATTTGGGGACTATTATAATAGTGGCGGTGCACGAGCTATGAGCGTGGGGATGCGATTCCGGGGGGTAAAGAGGTAAAAGAATAAAAAATAAACTAACAAACGAATAACGATGTTTTCGAATAATGCAGGCATCGCTGCCTCATTCTTTAAACACAAAAGTCGCATTGACTTCGATTTTCATTGGTTCTTTCTGAAATTTCTCTCTTTTCTTTGATAAGGTTGGAACATGGAATTTCATGTGCCATTGACTATAAATTTTTGTATGTAACTTTAGTTTATGTGCATTTAATGGGTAGTGATTGATGACATTGAACACAATATAATCGTTTTTTTTTTTTTTAAACTTTTGTGGAAAGATGGGAATTTTATTCCAATAATTGTTTATAAACATTGATTCTAACCTAACCAATCATATTATATAAATTGCATTTGTGATATATAGTTATTTATGTTAATGCCATACAATTTGGTCAGAAACATTTATTGTTGTTATTAATGCTTTTCATGGCCATAGAAGAATTTTCTTATAGAAAGATGTTGATTATTATTTAGCATAACTTATGAGCTTTCTGAAAAGTCCTTCATGAATTGATGTTCGTTTTTCCATTTCCAAAAAATTCTCTCTCCACTTACATATATGCTTCAAAAGGCAAGCTTTTTCACTTTGGGGTTGGGAGGAAACAGTCAGATATCTCCAAAAGGTAAGCGATAATCTTTATCGCCCCCATCAGAACTTTCGAATATCTTTCTTTTTTATATAAAGTAATGAAAAAGAAAAAAAAATGAAAGAAATGGCATGACTAGAAAGATAATCCATGATTTTATGTGCAAAACATAATATGTATATGTGAGAGTTTTTAATAGAAATTATTATTTTTGTTTCACCGATAGATATTTTGACTAAGTTGAAAATGACTTGGAATAACATACTAATTTCACATATTTTCACTTTTATTTTGGCTCCATGGTAATTACATATTAATAATTTTTTATTTCTTTTATAATTTTTTTGAAAAAGTTAATACATTTTAATTGAAAAATTAAAATGGAACCCTTTATAGTTTGTGTAGTTCTTATGAAATTATTTCAATTAAATTATTTACAAACTATATTTTTCGGATAATTTAATATTACATATATATGACATTTGTAAAATTTTCGTAATTGTAATTGTAAACGTTTATTTTTGGTTCTCTAGTTTATTTTAGCATGTATAAATACTGTCATAATTCATAGAGGTCTTTTCTTTAATGTCCTTTTTCCTTCAGATCTTTCTATTATGTTGTATGCATGCCTTCTTATAAGAGCATTGTATTATCATTATGTTATAGAAAAGTAAGATTTCATAAATTTATATTTGGTAAATAATTCTACCAGATCAAAATTGCACATAGTTTTTAAAAATTATTATTGTGTCCTATGTAATAAGTAGTAGCTAGGAACAAGAGTACATGTATAATGTGAGTTTTTTTTTTCCCCCCTTTTGACAATTATAATGTGAATTTTTAATGCAGTTATATTATCCTTTATTAAATTAGCTAGGAAGTATATGTCTAGCACTCTAATGTGAGCAAAAGAAAAAAAGTAAAAAATGTTAACCTTTATAATAGGATTAAAAAATATATAATATATATTAAAAAGGGAATTTAGTAATTAATATGTATATGCTAACATGAATAAAATAAAAATAGACATAGGTTTTTTTTTTCAATTTAAAAAAAATACCTTTTATAAAAAAAAAAACAAATGTACTTGATGTAGAGATATATTCCAAGTGAAATGTGCATAAAATATCAAAAAACGTGAAGAAAAACATGAAATAAAAAAAAGACAGACAAAAAATGTATTAAGGTAATATATTTAAACCTTGAAAAAAATAGCGTATTAGAAAGAGGAATGGAAAAAAAATGGAAAGGAAATTTTTTTTAAAAAATAAAATTGTCCAACTCATCAGATTACTTATTTTTTAAGTTTTAAATAACTTTCTATATTTATATAGGTATTATTACATTAAAATTTTTAGTGAAATTACTAAATATAGTCATTAGATCAAAATCCAATAGTTCAAATTAAAGTATCTATCTATGGAGCAAAAACAAAAATCTGTTTCAATAGAGATTTTTATTTTTGGTCCATGGATGTGTTGAGAAATTAAGATTTCAATTTTACTCACTTTTATTTTGAAGATAACAAACATTTCATTTAGTTTCAATAATCTACTTGAGTGTATAGCAATTTAAATAGAAAGGATCTCAAGACATTCAAGATAAATTCTGGAAAAGAGTTTGAAGAGAAAGATCAAGAATACAAGACTTAGACTAGCAAATGTTAAATATTTAGTTCTTGTATTTGAACATATGTTTACATATAATATTGATCTTAATGGCTCAAATTTTTATAAAAATGAAAAATTTCAAACCAACATAGTCAAATTGATTTATCTTCGATTAAAGTTTAAGAATTTATATTACACAATTTTTAAAATTGATTTATGATTTTCTATAGTATTCATATTTTATGAAAATTAATTTAAGAAGGCATAATTTTGAAAAGAATTAAAATTAGCTTGAATTAAATTGAAAATTCTCTATGGAATTTTCGACAGATTGAATTCCATTTTCAGTCTACCGATTCTGTGATGATTTTAACAACTTTTTAAATTCGACCGTTAGAACCACACTACCAACGGCTACTTCGCGGGAGTCTACGGAAAACCTATTTTCGGTCGACCAAAAATGACAGATTGTTTGTCAAATTGTCTAAAATGCCTAGTATTCATCCAAGTCTAAAATAAAAGCATTTTTAAGACTTGAAACAACTTTTGAATATCCTTACATTGCTCATATCATATCTTTAAGTTGTTCTAATCAATTTTTGTGATCCAAACTTTCAAATTCACTTTTTCATAAAAATGATTTGAGGCAAACTAGATCATATCTTCTGTTTGCATCTATTCTCTCTAAGTTTACCTCGTATCAAATACTTTCATTAGATAGAGATTCTAGTTGAGTGATTCAACAAAAACTAAATTGTAATTGTGAAGTGAGGTTAGCACTAGATTCATAAACTACCTGATTTGGGTGAGGTTGCCACCAGAGTCTAAACAACCCGATTGTAGGTGAGGTTGTCACCAGAATCTAAATAACCCGTGAGTTGGTGAGATCAATACCATTGTCTAAACAATCCGTGTAGGTGATGTTAGCACCAGAGTGAAAACAATCCGAGATTAGACGTGATAGAACCAGAGTCAAGACTATTGTAAAGGCGTGTGTGAGCCTAAGAAGAATTCACTCTATTTGTAAAAAGGTTAGTCAAGCTCACAATCTTGATCCGATAGTGGAAAGCTTAAAGCAAGTTACCGAGAGTCGGGGACGTAGGCAAACTATCATGTTTGTCGAACCTCGTAAAAGCCGAGTTTGTATTTTCTCTATCTCTACGCTCTTTACTTTAATGCAAATTATTTGATTCTGTGTTTGATATTTAGTATACTTAATTGATTTGGTATTATTGTTATATATTTGGAATTATTGTTTATTTATCTTAAAAGTTTCAAAATTGTGATCTATAGTTCTACATAGTTGAAAAGTTTCTTAAAAAGTTTTCAAACACAACTCATCCCCCTTCTTGGGTTGTCAATCTTGGGCTAACAAGATAGGTAAGATTGATCAAGTTAAATATGACCTATAATAGTAAGTAATTTCATCTATTTCTATTATTCGATTAATTAATGTTTCATTCAAATATTTTTCCTTTTTTTTATTTCTTTTCTTTTTTAATTTTAACTTGTAAGTTTAAGTTTTTAAATTACATCTTATCTAAACGTATTATGCTACTAATAGGAATAAGTAATTTTTTTGAGAATATAAATAAAGTTATTTTTTTTTTATAGGATGTAACATTAGTTTTTTTTTTTAAAGGGTATAACATTAGTTTGAAATTATAAAAAAGAAGGAATGGGTTTTTTTTTTTAAGGAAAAATTTTTTATCAAAAAAATTAGTATTTAATACTTTTATATTAATGGTTAGTTTTCTTTTTTTAGAATATGCATAATGTTAGTTTTTTCTTTGAGAGGATATATAATGTTTGTTTTGAAATTATAAAAATGAATAAATAGTTTTTTAATGAAAAATTTAATATATATACAGCTAGTTTTTCAGAAAAAAAAAATCTATATAAATACAAGGTATAGTTGTTTTTTATTTTTTTAATAAAAATCAATAGTAGAATGAAAAAAGGAAAAAATAATAGAAAAGAGATTGGAAAAAAAAAATTCTAACTCATAGGTTACATATAGGTTACCAATTTTTTAAGTCATAAATAACTTTCTATATTTATATACGTATTAATTAGATTTTTTTTTTGATAAAATTACTAATATCATTATAACCATCAGATCATAATCTAATGGTCTAAATAAAAGTACTCATCAATGGAGTAATAACAAAAATCTCCATTAAAATATGACCATATATATACATAATAATTAGGTTATTTAATACAAAACCAGTCTCAAGTCTACACCAATTTATAAAATTAATCCTAAACTTTTTTTTTGAAGCAAAACACCTTGATGTTGAGAATATTAGTTCTATCACACTTATTTGTAATAGAAACTTCACATGGTGTGAAATTAAAGGACATAAATGGTATTCCACATGGTTTCATCTGAAAAATATCTTTTTTTTTTCCCTAATTCAAAAACTATGAAAAACTTACAGGAAATGAAGAATGTTTTGGATCTTTAAGTGGTTGCACATCGACTACTGCCGCTCATTACCTAAAACGTCATTTTCTGCCAATTATTGACTTACACCAGTTGTCGTTACTCTTCTATCAGCTTTAAATGCCTAAACAAAATTTTTGTGACTTATTTTCACACTGTATTAATGACTCCTAAAGTTTTTTCTTTTTCAATAATTTGTGTTATATTACGCACCTTTAATTATATTATGCTTTCATGAGTTGGGTTCTACTTTAAGACTTAAATTAGGGTTTGAACTTTAACTTGATTATATAAATTATTTTTTTCTTTTACATAATATGCATATGTTATTCAATCAATAATTTATTTTTAAACATGTAAAGTTCATAATTATAATAAGATATTTTATATTTTAAGAATGAGTATATATGTATAATATATATATATATGAAAAACGGATGTCAAATTGATGAAAAAATGAGTATAATATCTCAAATACTTATTATATTCTTCAATTTCACACTACAAAAAGCTTTTGTTACAATTAGAAGTGCCAAAACTTAAATTCTCTAACATCAAGGGGTTTTGCTCAAGAAAAAATTTTTAGTTCAGAGTTAAAATTATAAATTAGTATAGATTTCATAGGGTTTTCATATTAAATAGCCTAAAATTTATGTTTTACAAAATAGCTATATATGGAGATTATATATACATATGCATTATTTCTCTAAATAAGCAATCATAATATGTATTAATCAGTTGTCGATAAACTTGGTTGCAAGCTTAATCTGATAGTAACCATTCATTATTCTAATATGAAAGATCACAAGATCAAATTTCTTTTTATTGATCAACATTTTGTGTTATCTAAAATATCGTATAAACAAGAAAGTAAAAGTATCTCCAATAATGTTGAATTATTATGCTAATATGATGAGGGTTTTTACTCCCAATGGGTTATCTAATGGAGTCATAGTGATAAAATGCTCTCTCTCTCATTCATAAATTAAAACAAAAAATGGTCCTTAATGCCTTTTTCTTTTAATCTCTAATGCCATGTCACATATCTAAGTTCACCTAATAGCCCTAATCAAAGTACCCAAATCCCGAACTATGATCACTTAAAGTTTCTTCACCAACTTTCTCCACAAATCTCTGTCGTATTTGAGCCAGAAGAGGTGAGTCGTCTTATCAGATTTGATTTTTTCAAACTCATGTTTAGCTTTCTCAACCGTGGTTAAAATAATTCGAACACTATCTAGTTTGTTTTGACTAAGTCAATAATTACTTAATGATGGGAATACGGGGCAAATTCTAATTATTATTTATTGTGCCACATTTAGCATTCAACTAACTTGATTTTATTGTCATCGTTGTGTGTATATATATATATATTTATATATAAATGTGCTCTTCAAGGGAATATCATTAATTAAAGCAATAACCTTCAAATTACAATGTAAGTATAAGGACTACAATTTCAAACTCTTCAAAGAAGGAGACGAAAAATGGATCACAAACACAAATAGGAACAAATATGTGGGTTACTCTGATTTTTCAAAAGAAATAGATAACAAAGACAACTAGCAATCTATTGCCTTCAATACTTGCTCCTAGCTACATTCTTGGTGAGATATACTATATGAGGCCAATACTAATTGAGATCCATGCTGGTGAAAAAGAAAAGAAAATAAAATCGGTCATTAAACAAATATAAATCTGAAGAGAAATCTCAGATTTAAAATTTAGACCAGACTAAAATCTACACAAAAGATGGTACTTCAAGCAATATCTAAATCTATAATTATTAAAACTGAAAAAGAAAAAAGAAGTGGGGAGAAGGAGGAAGAAGATGGTGAGAAAAAGAGGTTAGAGAAGAAAAGGGGAAGAACCCATCTCCGGCCTCCAAGCGGGGTAGCGCCGACTTTTTTGTTGAGAGAAGATGCAAGTAGAGAGAGAAAAAAGAACTAAGTTTTTTTTTTAATTTTTGTATTTGTTATAATTTTAAAATATCAAAATCTATTCTTTTTAATACTTTATTAATTACTTATATATTTCTTATTACTCGATCAATACACTTTTCAATACTCAACTAATTAAAATATATCTTACTAATCATATAACAATAAAAAAAATAAAAAAGCACTTAGAATAGCATTATACATTAGAGTAAAAATAAAATAGTACATCAAATATAACACTGTTATTTCTTTTGCCAAATATAACATTAAAATATGGTCTACTATTGCCGAATCAGAATATTTAGTGCCCTTTTTATAAGTCAGATCAATAGTGTCACGTCGTAAATAATTATACTCTTCACTTCCATTATTGAACCATGCTTGACGTGTGGTGGGAATGAGAACTAGACACGATTGCTTCAAATTGTATTTATGCACACACACTACTTATCATTGGCCGGACCAGAGCACTTAGCTAAGCTAGAAATTTCTTTATTCAATTTAATTTTCGTCTTCAGTTACTCTGGAAAGTGATTCATTTGTCTTTTTCACGTTAAAGACAAAAAATCGGCCGGATTACGACTCAAAATATTTAAAATCAATGGGCAAGAGACACGAGGAAGATAGATTTTTTTTTTCTCTTTTTTTTTTCCCCCCAAAGCCGAATAACATAGACCACATATTTTAATTTCGTTGACAAGTATACATAGTACTAGCAAAGTCAAACGTGAAAAGTAATTTAAAAGAACCCAGAGCTATTAAGTACTGGTAATGTAAGATTAATAAATTCATTGAGGTTTATAACAAAGAAAATAAAATGGTACAAGTTACTGAATTCATTGGAGAAAACTCCATGACAAAAACGAATTCCTAAATACGGAACTTCTAATTAACAAATGAAAGAGCTTCAAGTGGATGACTTCTTCATCTTCAAATGGAGTCTGTGATGTCACTGCGTTTTCCTTATCCACAATCGTAATTTACATGATTTGACATTAACAAAAAAGAAGACATGCATGATTTGTTAAATATCACTTGGCCACTTGGAATGGGCAAGAAAAATTCGGAAGCATCTTCATAAGTGATATAAAAAATGTAAAGTTTTATTCTGGATGCTAGTTGCTTTGCACATAATAAAAGGTAAGGGAGCAGTAAATAAAAGTGTAATGTTTAAAACATATATATATTGGTGCCCATAGGCACCACTATTAGAATTGTGGCTTAAATTAAGCTAATTAGCTTTGGGCCCAAGCCCAAATTTTTTATAGGAAGTTTCCTTAGTTAAAGAAGCCCAATTTCTCCTACATGCTCACACGTTGTTACCTTTTTTTTTAGTTACTCGATTTATGTGAGTATAAACTTATATATATATGAGTGAACATGAAGGAAAAGAAGAGCAGCAGTCGTGAGAAGTGAAATACGAAGGTCTTTGGGCAGCCTATTTGATCTCTCAATATACAAATTAATCTCTCTTAGTTTGTGAAAATTTAGTATAAATAAGCTTTGGGTTTTTGTTTCTTTGGTGCTTGTTTATTTGTTATTCCTTTTGATATTGGCATCAAGGTTGTTAGCAAAGTATCTTCTTTGCGGTCTTAGTTGCTTTTGTGAGAGAGAGATTTGGGTGTATTTGGAATTTAGGTGTGAGAGAATTTTGTCAGACTTTTGTAATCTCCTTTGGTTATAGTAGAATTCTTCGCCGTCTCCGACATGGATGTAGGCTATATTTTATAGCTGAACCACGATAAATCCTTGTGTCACTTGTGATTTTTTTTGCTATTTATATTTTGTTGTAAATCCCTATAATTTGATGTTTGTCTAACAAGTTTGGTATTTGTGCTTCTGCTGGTACAACAAGTGGTATCAAGAGCTTTAGGTTCTTTGATTTGATTTTGGGCTTGTTATTTGTCACATTATTTTGGATTTTTGGCTTCTAAGATGGCGACAACGACAGGATATGAAGTTGCAAAATTCGACGGGAAGAATAACTTTAGTCTTTGCCGTGTTAAGATGCGAGCTCTTCTAGTACAGCAAGGGTTACTTAAGGCGCTAAAAAGCAGTAAAGTTTTGCTAGTAAATTTATCAGATGAAGAGAAGGAGGATCTCTTAGAACGGGCACATAGTGCTATTCAGTTATCTTTGTCAGATGAGGTGCTGCATGAGATTGCTGACCAGACTACTGCTTCTAGGTTGTGGCTTAAGCTTGAGAGTCTATATATGACTAAGTCTCTCACCAATCGACTATATTTGAAGCAGCGTTTGTACACTCTTCATATATCTGAAGGTACACCTATTAAGAGTCATCTTGATGATTTAAATAGAATTATTCTGGATCTGAAAAATATTGATGTGAAAATTGATGATGAGGATCAGGCCTTAATTTTGTTATGTTCTTTACCTCATTCGTATGAGTACTTTGTTGATACTATGTTATATGGGAGAGACACTATTAGTATGGAAGATATTAAAGTATCTTTAAATTCTAAGGAATTGAAGAAAAAAGTGTCTGAAAGTTGGGATGAAAATCAATCAAGTGCATTAGTTACGAGAGGTAGAGAAAAGAGAAAAGGCAAAAATAAAAATAGGGGAAAGTCTAAGAATAGGAAGGGCAATTACTATTATTGTCATCAACCAGGGCACTGAATATCCAAAGATTAAAGAAAATAAGGAGACTAGTGAAAAATTCTCTACTACAGATAATCATGCTAGTTTTGCTGAGGATAGTTCTAATGACGGTGATTATATTCTATCTGTTTCTGGTGATTACTTAGGCAGTTCTTGGATTCTTGATTCGGATTGTTCCTTCCATATGTGCCCTTTTAGAGATTGGTTTGTAAACTATCAATCTGTTGATAGGAGTTCTATCTTTTTGGGAAATAATATGTCCTGCAAAGTTGTTGGTGTAGGTACTGTTCGAATTAAGATGTATGATAGTATTGTTAGAACTTTGACCGATATTAGATATGTGCCAAATTTGAGAAAAAGTCTTATATCTTTGGGGACGCTCAACTCACAAGGTTATAAGTATTCAGCTGAAGGAGGAGTTTTAAGTGTTAGTAAGGATACTCATGTAGTGATTAAGGCAAAATTACATAATGGCCTCTATTTTCTTCAGGGTAGCATGGTTGATGGTGCTACTATGGTCTCATCCTGTTTTATTCCAGATTTTGATACTATGCGTTTGTTAGATGGTCAGAAAATTAGAGAGTTTGACTTTTGTAATTGTTGTGTTTATGGGACATGATATATAGTCAAGTTTGGTTCCACTATTAGGATGAAGGGCATAATGGATTGTATCCATTCAGTATTTTCAGGTCTTTCTCCTAATTTGTCTGTAGGTGGTTCTTGTTATTTTCTGATATTTGATGAAGACTATGGTGTAAAATTTTGTGAGAGTCAATTCTGTAAGGAGGAAAAGATAGTGAGACAATGCACTATTTTGAGAACACCACAACGATTTTTGGTTGCAGAATGTTTGAATAGGACTCTTTTGGGGAAAGCTTGCTGCTTGCTTTCTATTGTTTGCAAACCGAGAGGAATTTGGATTGAAACTTTTGGATATACCTGCTATTTGGTTAGAACATCCCCATGGATTGACAACAATCTTCCATAGATTTGAGTTTCGGGTGAACGGCTTTTGGTTGTGGTTTGTTGAGTTATTGTCACCAAGTTTATTAGTTAGCAGAATTTTTGAATTTGATAAGTTGGCCAACCTATTTGACATAGAGGAGTTAGTATGTGCAGATAAAGATCCCTGTATTTGTAAGCAGGTGGAGCTTTAAGTTGAAATATCTGTCAAAACTTTTGATTCTACTACTTTGTGTGTTGTTAGTAAAGAGAGGGGTTTGCCTCATTGGTTTGGTTTTGTGGAATTAATTTTTTTTGTATTAGCTGTTACAAATACGGTGACAGATTCGGGTGCCGTTTGGAAGTTCAAACACTGCTTGGACATATTTAGTATTGCAAATTGTGATTAGCCCTTCGGGGTTTTAGAGGAGATGATGAAGGAGTTTCACTATTTTAGACTAGGCTTAATTTTGCGCCAAGGTGGAGATTGTTAGAATTGTGGCTTAAATTAAGCTAATTAGCTTTGGGCCCAAGCCCAAATTCTTTATAGGAAGTTTCCTTAGTTAAGGAAGCCCAATTTCTCCTACATGCTCACATGTTGTTACCCTTTTTTTCGGTTACTCAGTTTATGTGAGCATATACTTATATATATATATATATATATATATATATATATATATGAGTGAACATGAAGGAAAAGAAGAGCAGCAGCCGTGAGAAGTGAAATACGAAGGTCTTTGGGCAACTTATTTGGTCTCTCAATATACAAATTAATCCCTCTTAGTTTGTGGGAATTTAGTATAAATAAGCTTTGGGTTTTTATTTCTTTGATACTTGTTTATTTGTTATTCATTTTGATATTGGCATCAAGGTTGTTAGCAAAGCATCTTCTTTGCGGTCTTGGTTGCTTTGGTGAGAGAGAGATTTTGGTGTATTTGAGATTTGGGTGCGAGGGAAGTTTATCAGACTTTTGTAATCTCCTTTAGTTATAGTGGAATTCTTCGCCGTCTCCGACGTAGATATAGACTATATTTTATAACTAAACCACGATAAATTCTTGTGTCACTTGTGATTTTTCTGTTATTTATATTTTGTCGTAAATTCCTATAATTTAACGTTTGTCTAGTAAGTTTGGTATTTGTGCTTCTACTTGCACAACAACCACTTCAGTAGGTTTTTTTTTTTTTTTTTTTTTTTATTTTTTTTTTTACCTGTACATAGATATTGTTTTGGCCAATTAAAATTTTTTTTATAGTAAAAAGTAAGAGAGAGAAATAACATTAATGATGCACGATTTTTCATGCATATCATTATAGCCGTTAGATCACCGTTAAATGATGATTCAACAGCTAAAAAAATACCTATACATAGGTTAAAAAAAAAAAACCTACTGAATTGACAACCATATATATATATGTATATGTTACATAGTTTACGTATAATTTAGAAAAGAAGCTACTCTAATCTTCAAAGTATAAATTAAATATTTATAAAAAATTATTCTCATTCTCTTTTCATATTATGAGACAGGTCGAATCTGAAATTATTTTCCATTTTTTTTAAAAAATTATTGTTGTTTTGCATAGTAACTTCTTATTCATAATAGTTTAAAAAAAGACTTCTTACAAAATTACAGGCTCAATGTGACAAAAATAGAAAAACTCCTAATGCGCTGAATTTTTTGAAAAATACTGGATTTATTTAGAAAAATATCACTTTGTAAAATTTTTTATAAAAATAATATTTTTGATAAATATTTAAAAAATTACCATTTTTCTTTAAAATTAGTATTTTTCAGTAATACTCGAATTAACCAACTAGTTGAGTTACTTTGTGTAATCAATCTAGTTACTTGAGGTAACCAGTCAATTTACCTGAGATAACTTGATCGATTACTTCAAGTATTTCATCAATTAATAAAAAGTAGTATTTTTTTAAGTACTTTTAAAAATGGTGTTTTTCTAATTTAAATCCAAGATTTTTCAAAGAATTTTAAAATTCGAGACTTTTCAATTTTTTTGAAAAATTACCATAA
Organism: Trema orientale; assembly: GCA_002914845.1. Lineage (NCBI taxonomy): Eukaryota > Viridiplantae > Streptophyta > Magnoliopsida > Rosales > Cannabaceae > Trema > Trema orientale. Next base: position 683,576 of record JXTC01000122.1, read on the forward strand.
AAATCAAATTTCCTCTTTAAAAAATCCCTAATTAATTAAGAAGGCTGGATATAGTAAGTAATTCAATTACAATTTTGTAAACCCATTTCAACTATTGTGCAATCTTAACCTAGTTTTAACAAATTGGTCGAATTTTGAACCCTTAACAAATGTATGTTTTTCAAATTTTTTAACAAAATGATTGAAAATATCAATTAATAAACGTGATTTACCCAGTGTAAACTTAAATTTATCAACCTGATTAATACAAAAAGCATAATCTGGGCCAAAGATAAACTGCAAAGTGCCTAATAAATGCAAACCAAATTCACACTAAAGGGAGATAATGCAAATTAAACAATAAGCCTAACATGGCCAATCAAAGGAGAAGAAATAAAAACCAAATGCAAACAAATGGGAAGAATGCAAACTAACAAATAGTAAGTTAGGACCTCTTACTTTACTTTAATACCGTGTTAGATTATTAATCCATTCCAAAAATTTAAGCTATTAGGAGATGGGACAAAAATAATATTATATCCTAACACTTGAATTTTGAACTTACCATCTTTGTTGTAACAAAATTTTGCTTATAATCTGAAAAAGACTTGGTAACTAATTTGTGGGATTTTTAATCATTGTAAACATAAAATTCCTGATTTTGGTCTCAAAATTCAATAAAGCAGACTTTATTTTAAGCTACTTACACCTAAATTGTAAATATCATATAAGAAAAAACCTATTAATTATCCAACTAAAGTCTTCGTTCAAAGAAAGTCTGACTAATAGATACAAAATAGTCTTGTCTATGAAAATGGAGAAAAAGGGGTATGTGGGCCAGGAAGAATGAAATGACAACACCTCAACCATTATAAAAGTGGAAAGGACATAATTTATGAGTAGAAAAACTACTACAGTAATACTCAGTTAGAACAAGAAGATACTTAAAGAACCATATAGGACAATGTACGATTAACTAATAGTAATGCAAGAGTTATCATGTAAAAACTTCAAATTCGCTGTTCTCTATAACTCTTCGAACTTACAAAAAAAAAAAAAAAAAAAAAAAAACGCCCTGGTCTTATAACTCTTGGAACTTACGTACTCGGACCAGAAAAAATCCGATCCAAATTGGATTAAAAAATGGGATAATTGCAAAAAAATACCTCATATTTGGATGTTCTGCAATTTAAACCCTAAAGTTTGGATTCCGCAAAATAATACCCTGAGATTACGAATTTCTAAAAATTAGTACCGTGTGTTGATTTTTAACTGATAAAATACAATAATATCCTCAAAATTAAGATGAATAATATGCATTAATCTAGTTTTAATGGAGAATATTATTGTTTTTTCGTTCTTAAAATTGGTCAAAAAATCTGTCCAGAGTATTAATTTTCAGAAATTCTTAATCTTAGAGTATTTTTTTGCAGAATCCAAACTTCAGGATTTAAATTGCAGAACACCCAAACTTCAGGATATTTTTTTGCAGCTATCCCTTAAAAAATTTTCCAACCCAAACTTTTTATAATCATCAATGATGGCCTGTTGAGAAAAGTGGACCAAGTCCCTCAAGCTTTGATATGCTCTCTCCCCTTAAATTTTGTACACCTACTCTACTTCTTTGATATGCTGGTTAGTGCTCAAGGCAGCACTTCTCATGAATCTGATTCCAAATAGACATTATTTTGGGTCCAAAACTCTGCTTCCCTATTATATGGGCCTGCTTTCCTAAAAGAAAAATTTAGGCTTAATACCCGTTTTTAAAACTTATTTTTATAAATACTTATTTTTAATTTTTTTTTCCAAAAATACCCTTTCTATGGTCCACATTTCATATGCAAAATATTACTAGTCCACATTTAGAATGTAAATTTTATCTATGAAGTACACATTATATGTATAAATATGAACAATATACATTTAAAATATAAACGTTCACCACAGTTTATCTTTTTCATTATAAATTTGACTTATGGTATATATTTTAAAATGTTAGTGTAATTTTTATTCATGAAATATAGACCACAGTATACATTTTTATATTTCATATGTAAAACAGTGGTAATCTACATTTTTTTCAAAAATGAGTATAAAACGGATATTTATGCAATAAAAATAAAAAACGTGTAATTATGAAAATTGGCTTTGAAAACGGGTATTTATATGAACTCTTCTCTTCCTGAAAAGTGATTCTAAACCGAGCTAGGCAGTGTTTCAGGGGCCCAGATCTTAAACCAACGAAGCCCAAACCGGGACCGGGACAGATAGCTGTCCCCCATTAAGGTAAAAGGTGAATTGACCAAATCATATGCAATAGTATACCATGAACTTCAACAACAAGAATAGTTGTGATTATGGACACGGAAAGCTTTGAAAGAAAATGATAACAAAAGCTGATATAGCATCATTTAAATCATGCATTTGCTTTCACTAACCATCATCATAACATCAAAGTACTACTCTACTTTGAGATTTTCAATCAAGCCTTTAACTTTTGACCCAAAATTCTGCAGCCCTTGCTGTTTAAAGTGTATCCAATAAGCTCACACTAAAATTAATGACCACCTCTTTAAGTAGTCAAGAGGCCACACTAAGTACTCTTTTATTGGTCAAAATAATAGCTAAAACAAACCAAAAGCCAAAAGGTGTCACTAACACTAGTGCTACAATCACGCTGTGGTTCCCATAATCAATCCCAATAAAACTAGAACTTTAAAGAGCATCTTATTCTATTTTTCCAAGTGACTGAAATTTATGGGTATAACCCCATAAATAGATTATTAAGCGAGAAAATCTGACATGAAATCTAAGCCTCTCATACATGTTAATATGGCCAAGCCAAGACCCAATCTTTACTACCTATATCTTTTAAGACTCATTGAAAGATCCTCTCCACCCAATAAATTAGCCTTTGTTTTCCTCCAACGTCCTTGGCGTGAATCAATGTAAATGCTTTCACTCCGCTTATTCAGTGTCTTCGTCTTCTTCACCCACTTTGAAGCTTTCTTCTCTTAAATTAACACCCAAAGCCTTCGAGAGGTATCTTCATCTCTTAACTCTCTACCCTTTTGGCCAAAATGGGCTTTCTTTATTACATTCTGTTTGCTTTGTTTTGCTCTAGTTGTGGAGTTGTACGCTCCCGAAACTTGCAGCAGAGCTCAAAAATGTCGTCGTTTCTCGACGTAGCAGCTTCGACCCAGAAGACCGTTAACGTTTTCTCATTGGATTCTAAATCCATACAAGGGCTTAACCAGCAGGAGGAAGAGAGCTTTACGTCTTCGTCTTCGCTCTCTCTCCAGCTCCATTCCCGAATTTCTCTTCACAGACCTTCACATGGAGACTACAGGTCACTGAGTTTAGCTCGACTCGAGCGCGACTCGGCCCGAGTCAGATCTCTCACAACTCGGTTAGATCTGGTTCTGGGAGGCGTTTCGAACTCGGATCTCAAACCAGTCGAGAAGAACAGTAATGGGTTGGAGTTTGGAGTCGAAGACGTTCAGGCTCCGGTTATCTCCGGGACGAGTCAGGGAAGCGGTGAGTACTTCTCCCGAGTTGGAATCGGCAAACCGGCGAGTCCATTCTACATGGTGCTCGACACTGGGAGTGACGTCAACTGGGTGCAATGCGCACCATGCGCCGACTGCTACCAGCAAACGGACCCCATCTTCGAGCCGGCGGCGTCTGCCTCTTATGCGCCGCTCACGTGCGAGACCCAACAGTGCAGGTCACTGGACGTGTCCGAGTGCCGCAACGACACGTGTCTCTACGAGGTGTCGTACGGAGACGGGTCGTACACCGTCGGGGACTTCGTGACGGAGACCGTGACCCTCGGCTCGGCTTCGGTCAACAACGTGGCCATCGGCTGCGGCCACAACAACGAGGGCTTGTTCGTCGGCGCGGCCGGGCTCCTCGGGCTCGGCGGCGGCTCGCTCTCGTTCCCTTCTCAGCTCAGCGCCAAGTCGTTCTCGTACTGCCTCGTGGACCGAGATTCTGACTCGGCCTCGACTCTCGAGTTCGACTCGCCTTTCCCTCCTAACGCCGTTATTGCGCCGTTACGTCGTAACCCTCAACTCGACACGTTCTACTATCTCGGCTTAACGGGACTCAGTGTCGGGGGTCAGTCGCTGCCCATACCCAACTCGTTCTTCGAGGTCGACGAGAACGGCAACGGCGGAGTCATCATCGACTCGGGCACGGCCGTGACTCGGCTGCAGACGGACATGTACAACGAGCTCCGCGACGCGTTCGTGAGGGGCACGCGCCACCTTCAGTCCACTGAGGGCGTGGCGCTGTTCGACACGTGCTTCGATTTGTCGTCCAAGTCCAGCGTGGAGGTCCCCACGGTGTCGTTTAACTTCCCTGACGGGAACGCGTTACCGTTACCAGCGAAAAATTTCCTGATACCGATAGACTCTAACGGAACGTATTGCTTCGCGTTCGCCCCGACGTCATCTCCGTTGTCCATAATTGGGAATGTCCAGCAGCAGGGGACACGTGTCGGCTTCGATCTGGTAAATTCTCTCGTTGGCTTCACGCCTAATAACTGCTAGATATGCCGTTCAAAGATTGTTTGGTTTTTGTTGAGTTGACAATTTTATCCCTGATGAAAGGGGTATTTTCAGTATTGTTTTTGGTATTGTAAGTTAGTGGTGTTGATGGTAAATTAATGGAGGCGTGAGGGTTATTTAATTGGGTGGCCGTGGGAGGTATCATGGGGCCAAGGACCTTGACCGTGGATATAGCCGTTACTTTATATCCCGAAAAAGAAAAGGAAAAAAAGCCGTTACTTTACAGTTGTTTTTCATTTTTAATTGTTTGAGAAGGTACTTTACAGTTGTTAGAAATGTATATATTATTTTATTTTCGAATTATATAAGAGTAAATGACAGACCGATTGAGCCGAGTTCGTCGTTTTAGAGAAATGATTAGAATAGTCAACGGGAGATTCACTTGAACCGGCCGCTACACTTGTGCCGGACTCGGAGATGTTTTCTGTGTCAAATTTTTATTTATTTGAGGAATTAGTCTTCATATAAATAGTTTTAAGGACAGTCATTAAATAATTTAAACCTTGCAATTTCGTTTATGGTTCCCAGTTTTATCACATTTATTTTGGGTTTATTGGCCTTCAAATCATATTTATTTGTGTTTGATATTCTCTACGTCTCTCCGTTTTGATTAGGCATGAGGACCAAACTCATTAAAGAAAAACGAATACTGCCATAAATCCTGAACTAATAAATTTTAGTCCATTTAGGTCTAGTTGACAAAACAAATAAATAAATCGAACCGATCGACAATAAAATATTTAGAATATATGTATATGTATTTTATAATTGTAAGAAGTAAAATATTATTCTATTTAAAAAAAGGGTTGCGATATTAGTTTCTTTTTTAAAGGATTAATTACCTAAAAATACTCTTAGTTTTAACTATTTTTGCAAAATATACCCTATTTTTTGAACTTCTGCTAATTAATAACTTTATTTTTGAAATTTTACAAATTAATACACTCACATTTACGATTTCTGCAAATTAATACTTTTACTTTTGAATTTTACAAATTAATACCCTTAGTTTTTGTTTTCTTTGTAAATTTATACTATGAGCAAATTAAAATATGCAAACACTTCTCATTAACTTATTAAAATTTTTTAGATATTAGTATATTATCAAAAATTATTTTATAACTACTTTTTTTGGTTAATTGCTAAAAAAACACAAATTTTTAATTTTACCTTATATTTCTTTTTTTTGTTACAATTTACCATTTTTACCTCTTATTCTAATTTTTTTACTTTTCTTTTTTAAATGAAAAGTTTAATAAGATAACTACAAATATTTTTCAAAAATTTTTACTATCATTTAATAAGTTTTAATTAAGTTGATAAAGGTTGCTACCATATTTTTATTATTAAAATTAAATAACTGGGCATTAAGATTACAAATTTATAGGATATTCAATTGTTAGGGTATTAATATGCAAGAATTTTAATTGTGAGATTGAGTCAAAAAAAAAAAAGAATTTTAATTGTAAGGGTATTAGTTTGCAGAATTCAAAAGTGAGGGTATTATTTTGTAAAAATTCAAAAGTCAGGACCTTATTTTGCAAAAATATATAAGCGATGGTATTATTTTGCAGAAATCCAAAAATCATATATTTTTTACGGAAAAGTTAAATGTCGGAGTATTTTAATGCCTAAAAAAAAATTAACAAATACCTTAATTTTTAGTCTCTCACTCCTAGATAGAGTCGCTCTCAATCATGAACCAAAAAAAAAATAAAGACCGATGGTAAATCAGAAAATACTGAGAAGAATAAAAAAAATATAAACTAAATTTGATTGGTTTGGGTTTGGTTAAGAAATAAAACCAAAAATTCCTTGTTGGTTTAGGGGATGCTTTCAAGTCGATCAAACTGAATGAAGAACACCCTTAATTTTGGTAACTACTTTAAGATGTGAGGTACTTCTCTTAATCACATTCGTAAAGTATGAAACATAGCAGCTAACTAATTGGCTTATTTTCTCCTAATCACATTCATAAATGTTGTAACTAATTGGCTTATTTTTTCTTAATCACATTCATAAAGTATGAAACATAGCAGCTATCACATTCATAAAGTACGAAACATAGCAGCTAACTAATTGGCTTATCTATTTGGAATTAAAATCTAAAACAAAAAATCATCAGTCTCTCTCTCTACTTGTATTTCCTCCTAATAAAAAAGCCAGCGCCGCCCTGCTTGGAGGCTAGAGAAGGGATTTTTCCTTCTCATTCTCTAGCCTGCTCTCCTCATCCTCTTCTTCCTCCTCCTCTCTGCTTCTTTTTTCTTTTTCTTTTTCGGTTTTAATAAGTCCAGATCTAGATTTGGTTTGTAATACCATCTTTTGTGTGGATTTTAGTCCAGTCCAGATCTTAAATATGAGATTTTTTCTCATATCTAGATCTGTTGAGTGGCCGATTTTTGTTTTGTTTTCCTTTTCACGTGCATGGATCTCAATTGATGCTGGCCTCATATAGTCTACTCCGCTAAGAATGCAGCCAGGAGCAAGTGTTGAAGGCAATAAATTGTTGGTAGTCCTTGTTATCTCTTTCTCTTGAAGAATTAGGATAATACACACATTTGTTCGTAGTTGTGTTTGTGATCTATTTTTCATCTCCTTTCTTTGAGGAGTTTGAATTGTAATTTAAAATTTTTGTTTCGATTAATGATATTTCCTTGAGGAGCCCGTTTATATATATATAAATTGGCTTATCTTGTGCTTAGGCTTGATTCGCTTAAAGATGAACTTTTTGGTTCAAGAATTTGGTTTCTTTTTCAAAACAAGTTAGTAACAAGGAAATTACTCCAATTAGATAAGTCTTTCTGATTGATTAATTAAGTAATAACATAAAAGATAAAGAGATACATATGATAAACCATATGGGAAATTAATGGGTTCAGGCGAAGTACAATATTTATTCTCCAATTTTTATAAATAAAAAAATCCTCTTGAAGTAACAAATTGATAATAATTTCACATCTCTATCAAATTTAGCCAAACTTAAGTAATTTCTTAAAAAATTATCAAGATACCCTTTCCAAAACACCACTAATTATCTGAAAAAGTAAGAAAAATAATGTGTAAGGTTAAAAAAAAAAAACAAATAAATTGCATAAACTGACTAATTAAAACCATATCAAACTGCTTGAATTTTCTATATAGATATTTGGTTTGGAAAGAACATTTTATTGTTCGATTAAGTTATAATTTGTATAAAATCAGACAAACCTACCAAACAACAAAACAAATATCATATATATTGGCATATTTTATGTATATAAAATAAATATCAAATACACTTACTTATTCTTTTAGGTGCTTATCAATGTTGGGCTATTACTCAAATTGTACTCTACCAACTTAGCTCTATACTAAGATTTATTTTCAAGTACATAATTATTATTGAATTATGATTGTTATTATTAATTTGCCATATTTTATATATTTAATGATGGTTAGAAATTTAAATAATATTTTTTTTAAAAAAAATCGATATGTTATTATTAGGGATACACATCGAGTCGGGTTTAGGGAGGAAAATTGGAATAGGTAACCATAATGGAGCCGACAGAGATCCAGTTTTTGGGTAGGTCGGGTTTTCATGTGGGTCAAGTTGGGTTTTGATGTGCACATTCTGGGCTTCACAAATTTGGATCTTTTTGCGAGAAAAACTAATTGCGGTTTTTGTTTATTACTAGTAAAATAGTAACGTGCTTCGCACGTGACAATGTTATATATATATATCTGTTTACACTTTAATACTTTAAGGTGTCACCAAACTGTGAATTAGAAGAAAAAAAAAATTATCACGGATACCTATAAAACCTGTAAAACATTGTGAGCAATGTGTCGAAATAGTTAATTCCTTGCAAAATAAAAGCATATGTCAAGGATCCATGAAACAAAGTTTGAAGCAAAAGCTGAACATTTTTTCTTATAGAGTATAATTGATAGCTGATTTTTTTGCTCAAATAATTGATAGCTGATTTACAAGTGTAGATCAAATCTTATGTTAGTTCGAGTATGCGAAATTGAGGCTACTGTTAGCATAATTGAATAGGTTGGTAATGTTCCTTTTAGGCAAAATAGTTTTGGTTTTTAAACCAACACAGAAAGCAAGATGTTTATTCTTCTGACGATTCTTCATAAGTTACTTTGTACACGGTATTTACAGTCCATAAAATTTTACATATGAGCGTAAAGTTAATTACTTTGTACAGAGCTCAATGAGTATTTACAACCAAAAATATGTAATGCTAAGATATCAACTTACGACACACTTTGTATTTTACATTATTTACAATGCAAAAAGGTATTGTGCGAACATCAGTTGTTCTCTAGAGTATCAAACAGTCGGGCAACGTTGTATTTCACAATAACTTGTTTGCCGCGTTTTTATTTCCATGTTTTGATGTAGATGACATAATCTTTGGAGCTTGAGGTAGTGGCAAAACTCTGAAGGTCTATGTGTCCATCTTGATGTGAAAAATGATAATGATAGATAATGCTAATATGTATAATAACATTATTAGTGTAAATCAAAATATGACTATTATAAAGTAACAAACCTCTGCAGTGTGTTTCATTAGTTGTTTTGTAGAGTATCCCAGAAATTTCTCAGCATTGTCTCTAAATATAGTTGCAGCTAATACTCCGGAAGGATCAGTTAGTTAGATTTGAATACAACACCTATGATGCAAATTTTAATTAGCTGTTATGTAGGCAATGAAGGTTATGTAACCTATTTTTCTTTTTTTTAATCTTGCTAGTATATTGACAGTAGACGTTTTAACTCAATAAGAAAATATACTAATAAGATAAAATCATGATAGAGAAAAAAATGATAAGAGTGAAATATATATTAACAATTAACATCCTTTCTTGGAAGGGGGGAGGGAAGTCATAGCCTTTTTTTCCTAGGGAGCGATAAATTATAAATGGTTAAATCAAACAAAGTTAAAACGAATTTAGTTTGTAAGAGAGTATTAACTCTTGGCTTACGTTAACTAACGAGATAAAAATTGGTTAAATCAAACGAAGTTAAAACAAATTTGGTTTGTAAGAGATTATTAACTCTCGGCTTACGTCAACTAATGAGATCAAAAATGTATTTCAGAACCATAAACAATAATATAAGGAGATGTTATTTTTTCCTATCAAAATAAGAAGATGTTATTTTGAATTTCTTAGAATTAGCACCTTACTGAAATGCTTAGACAAACTTCATATTTTAAGAACTTAGCAACTAATTCTAGTAGTGGCTATAACTTGTGAACTTACGAACTAATAAACTTAATTTTATTAGTTAGTATGTTTGTATATGTTACTTGCACCAGGTAGAAAATGCGATTGTACAGATAATTAATCCAAATTGCTATAGTAGAGAAGGTTCTTTATCCTTTATCCTGTATTTAGAATGTGAATGTCAATATGAAACCATGTAGCATGAAAAGGAAGATAGGGAAAACATTAATGACGAGAAAACTTGTAAGAACTTCAAGTACACGCAACTAAAATTGTGAAGCTAATCAAGAACTTAAACAATCACAGATGACATACGCACACCAATTTATGTTATACAGTTGAAATTTACCTAGCTTCGTCTGTTTAACTAATATAACACTGACTACTGATTAGTTTATTATTATACTACTTTCTGATGGATTTTTTATATTTATTCTGAAAAGATAAACATATGAAGCAATCTTTGCAAGGAATATGCTTAATTTGGTCAGTAGTATCTTAGAATATATTTTTGCCTCCTCCTGATTCTATGTGACTTAAATATTGAAAAGAAAGATACTGTTACTACTCCTTAAAGCAGAAAATAGATAATTATAGTTTCTGGAAGGTTACAATTACAGTAATTCAAATGAACTAAAATGAAATGTATAAATATTACCTTTCAGAATTTTATTAAAGTAAATTGTAGATAGATTCAATAGGAAAGATATTGCTATATATTTACCTTGGAATCACTTTGACATTTTCTCTTCCGTACTGAAAGCAGTTAAAAGATTGATCAAAATCTGCTCCTGTTGATTCGTAGCATTTTTCACAAGCCATGTACAAAAATCTTTGAGCAAAATTAGTCACAGAGATCTTTGCTTTGATCCAAATAGTAGGCTTCTGAAACATGATAATAAAGTTACATTATGGTGGGATGAAAATGTTGTGTTAAAGAAGGTAGAGGAAAAAAAAGTCTAAAGATATATTGTTTCTGCTTAACTTTGTATGTCATTAATCTGAGTAATAGTTTCATCTGCCAGTATTGCAAAGATTGATGTATTAAGATATTCTTTTTTAGCAAGAGTTTCCTCTAGGTAGGTGTTATTCTCAGCATACTGTAAGTTAAAAAGAAGATTTTTTTAGGTAAATAGGTATATATGAAAAAAAATTAAAGAACATGTTAATTGTAAAACTTACCAAGCATGCAAAGCATGTGTTTCAAGAATATTAAGATCTATCATAATGCAGCTTGAAGATTTTGTGCTCAACGATAATTCTGTAAAAAAAGTGTTAATAATAATAATACTAATTATGGAACATGACAGTTGAGTAATGTATACATATATATAAATATATGTATTTTTACATACTGTTATGAGAGGCCACTTTCAGCCGCATTGCACCTATAATAGGTTTTGTTGTAATTTCGCTTAAAATTGCAGCTCCTTCAGCATTGATGAACTGGTTCCATAAAGTTAACAGTATTGGATGTTTTCTGAAAATTAAAAGGTCGAGGTAAATAACATCATTTAAAAAGAATTAGTTCTAAAAAAAAAAATTGGCTTAGTTTTTATACATACTCCTGGTTAATCAAAGTTATTTCTTGAATTGGAGTTGGACCATTTGATATTTGTATGTATCTTGTTGGTTGGACATCTAGTGCTAGTGCGACAACATCTGCAAGGTGATATAGATGGAGATTAAGTATGAAAATTAGTAATGAAAAATTCAAAAACTAAGTTATTGTCTTACCAACATGATGAGCAAGGCAATCTCTATAAGTTTTAAAGGAACCGAAAGGAATAAAATGCATTTCTGGTGGATTTTAAAATGCATTTCTGATGGATTTTATGGTGTATCTACAACATCTTGTTCTGGAACCTCTTGAATCATTGTCGTTTTACTAATGACCCACTGATATTCATTAGTCACAATTTGATGCGTTCGCACAATTTTTCTAACAGGTGCATTAGAAATGTAGTAGGTTCTGAACAAGTTGAGAGTATTTTCGAACAATTGTATTTCCCCACCAAAAATAGTCGCCTGGACTTTGGTTCCCTATAAACATTATGTATTAGTAAAGAAAATATGCTAATGTTTATTGATCATCTATAAGATAGATAAGTTTTCCATTTTTTCTGAATGCTAAAATAATAGTCATCTTCAAGGAGAGAAATCATGTATATAGAGTGATATATCAATTATGTGAATAAATAATAAAAAACATAAGCCTCCTGGTCCATTTTTTAGTCATGATTGTAAAAAAGGTTTGGAAAATATTTAAATGACATGTTCCACTTTCATTTGCTAAGGAAAATTAGTTGTCCCTAAATTGGGGGGGAAAAAAAAGGTAAAAACCTGCAAAATTATCTGTTATTAATTTTTTTTAAGGAAGACAACAGACATAAAAGACCTCAATTTCCATATGTAAAGAAGGCACGTTTCAATGCAATACGTGGACTTATTTTATTACAACATAAGAACAAATAACTTATTTTAGATAATGAACATGAATTGATTATATTTTTAGGATATGAGTTACGTATACCTGAGCATCAATTAGCAAAACATGTTGATATTTGGAAGCACCATATCGAGAAGTCCGCGGCATACTCTTCTCACATACTAACACTTTCGCTGTCCATTTTTTAGTTGCAGAAAATATTTCCTTTATGAATTTTATCTGTGTCCATGATTGATATCTACAAAAGATAACAAAAGAAAATGAGAAAGTAATTTAGAATAATAAAATATATAGTAAAAGAACCCAAAAGTAAGAAGTAGAAAAAGAAAATATATGACTATGCCAATCAAAATTACTATTTAATGTAATTTACTAAAGTTTAATAATTCATCATAAATAATATTCTTAGTATGCTAGTAATCATATTTATTCTTAAGACTGGGTCATATAAGTATTTTAACAGATTGAGCTGTTTTTGCTCCAGATAAGGCTACATAAAATTGACCGTGAGAAAATACTGGTTCTGGTAAATATATTCCAACATAGTCTAAAGTTTGTCCATGAGCTTTATTTATTGTCGTAGTGAAACATAGACATACAGGAAATTGAGTTATTTTAAAAGGAAGTCCACTTTTCTCACCTTCAATAGGTATAAATGGAATTCTTGATAAAAAAATTCTTTTCCCTTGATAGTGGCCAGTGACTATTATTATATCAATTAAATTTGAACTAAATCGATAACAAATTAGTCATGTACCATTATACAAATCTTCTAAAGGATTTATGTTTCGAAGTAACATAATTGGACAATCTACTTTCAATACTAATTGGTGTGGAGGAAATCTAATTGGCTGGAAGCTATTTAGAAAGTCCTCTTGAATGTGTTGTTCATTCTTATCAATAGTTTCGTCGAAGCTGTAATATGTTACAGCATCTCCAAGAAATTGTTCAAAAAGTAGTTTATTTATATCATCAACGTATTCATTTTTTTGTGTCAAAATTGCTCGATTAGTTATACTATCTATATTTTCAATATATAAATCTAGATTTAGAAATACAGCTTCTATTAGAGTTTTCAATGATAAGTCATCTTCTTCATATGATATAATCATATGAGCAGGGATTTGTATTTTATCAGTATCAATAGTTTGGTCTTTTCCATCACCTATCTGTAAAGCGAACTCACTAAATTGAGGGTCAGATCTAACTCGTATGTTTTCTGTTAATGTAAATTTTGCAAATAGTAGCCATAAATATGATTTAACTAAGCTTGCATCTATTATTTCTTCTTTTCTTACTTTTTCAACAACTAGTAATACTCACCACCAGGCATGACAACTTTACCACCAAATGGTTTATTAGAATCATTTATATCTTGCAACATTTTATCAAAAGCCTCTATTGCTCGTATATGAGACATAGGTGTTTCATCCCAGATTATTAACCTAGCATGCTGAAATAACTTTGTCAAGCCTGATTGTTTACTAATAGTACAGACTGTATTTTTTTTTCAATATTTAGGGGAATTTTAAATCTTGAGTGTGCTATACGATCACCAGGTAACACAAGTGCAGCTACTCCAGATGAAGCTATAGCAAGGGCAATTATACCTTTTGATCTAATTGTTGTAAGAATAGCTTTGTATAGAAATGTTTTTCCAGTTCCACCCGGTCCATCAATAAAGAAGGCTACACATTGTTGTTTAAAAGCTTTTTCTAATATCATATCATGCGCAAATTTTTGTTCAAGAGTCAGTGATAGATTGGCTAAAAGATTTGCCTTAGAGACATTAATGGCTAATTCCTCATGTATTTCCTTCATGTATCATTCATCTTCTTCTAGTATAATTTGATAGTCAACTAAGTGATAGTCATTGATGTTATTCCCCATTAACTCAACAACTAAGTGGATATGTTCTAATGCCTTATACCTAGCGTCTACTAAACCTAAGACAAAACTATAGCAGTCTTCACACATTATTGCTTCAAATTGTTCCCATAGGTTTCTAGGTTCAAGAGGTTTACAATAAACCAAAATAGTAGCAAAATAATCGACGAAATGTATAAGGCATTTGATATACATTGACTTCGTCTAAACATTATTCTAAAGTATTATCTGAATCAAGTAATCCATGTAAGCGAGTTGACTCATAGAATGATCCAACTTTTATACCATTGAAAGTTTTAAGGTCGTCAAATGAGATTGCACCTCTAATTTTATTTACAAATAATCGTAAATAATATCTTTCTCCCTTCATTGGATTTGTAGTCTCGATTCTACCAATCACATCACATTTTTTTTCAAGTAGTCCAAATCTTGTCCTGCCGATTCCAAACAAATTTTTCCAGGAATTCTTTGTATAACAGTCTTCTTGCTTCCATATCAAATTTACTTAGTTTAAAATATTCAGTCAGCATAGTTCTAGATGAGAAATCTAATTTTATAACATTAGAAAGTTTATCTTTTTCCCTAAAAGTAACTAATTATTTATCTTCAAGATGTAATTGTAATGAGTATAATGCAAGATGTATTTTACTTTAAAAAATGCCATAAATTCTCCATATCGCTTCAGTAGCAGAAATCCATCTGCAGATTGAAAGTTCTCAATTTCATCAATCACATTTGAGTCACTTGTTGTAGCACCTACGTTGAAAGCTATACGATCATGACCTTTATATATGTATTTGTACAAATACTTAACTGCCTTTATAGTAGTGCAAATCTCAACATTCATATGATAATTAAACTTTGCTAATAAATAAGGATTATATGGGATGACCCAACGGTTATCTAAAATGGATTCTCATACTGTTACTTTTTTCCCATCATCACGACGTCTATAGGTAGGATACGAATTTTTTCCATAGGTTGTAATAGGGCAAAATGTCTTTGGGTAATGATTTCTACAATTTCCCTTTTTGTTCATGCAAACATTATTTGGATTTGAAGTACCACAAGGGCCATGTATCATGTGTTTAATTACCATTTCATATAAATGGTAATTATGATTCTTTGTTGGAATTTCTGCTGATACAATTTTATCAAAACTTTCAAGTGCATAACATTTTGAGTTTGGTCTAAGAATAATTAAGAAGTGAGCATAAGGTAATCTTCTCTTTTGAAACTCAATGATATAGACATATGCTGCTACTGATCTGAAAATTTCTTTCTTAAATAATTCTTGTTTAAACTCTTCTAACTTGGCTCTAAAAAATCGTATTACCAAATCAGGCTTATTCTGAACTTCCTCGTTAAACCTTATTTCTTCTTTGATTTTAGGCCAATTAGGATTATATGTCATTGTAAGAAAATGGTTGAACTAATGCCATTACATCCATCTATCTTTTTTTCATGTCTCTAGGTCCTCCAATAAAAGATAACGGTAAGATGACTCTGTGTCCAACTCTAGATCCTCGATTTTCACCAATCTCAATGCAATCAATAATTCCTTGATATAGTTCAGCTCGAATATCATCTTGTTTATTTCGAATGTAGTCTAACCTAGATGTCTCCAACTTAACGTATATATCAACAACATCTTGTTGCAACAATCATCCTGCATATAACAAAATTTTTGTTTCCGTCGGTTTAATTTGTAACTTATAACAGTAATATTCTATACAGAAAATCTCATTTCTTTTTTGCCTCTGCATTGCTTCTTTCTGTAACAACTCTCTAGAAGATCCAACCTAATCTATAATAAATGTGTCATCATTGTGAATCCTAGAGCACCTTCTATTTTTGTCTATTTTTTGAATTCCTCGATGCCAACCACTTTCTCCATAGGGAAACAAAAGAGGATATTGTAATGGGTCATAATAACTAAAACAATATTCTACTCTATGTGAAAATCTTGCATAAGTATAGACAATAATATCCCGACTTTTATGTTCTTCTGAGGGCTCTTCGTCAACTTACGCAACTGCAACCTAAGAAACTAATGGAGCCTTATAAACTCGCTGATCTATTTCAACATCGGATGAGGATTCTATAATTGTGTAAATCAGACACGTCTCTAAGGTTTCTAAAGAAAAGACAGTAAGGATTTGTTTGTAGTATGTCCATTAACTTTCATAAAATAAGTTCGTTCATTTTAGGTGAAGTACATATTCGATGTTCTAACTCATGCTCGGTGTCATAGAAGTAAAGTTGTAGGTATGAAGGTTGATTATTACTGGGTATTAGTTCATTAATGAAGTGAAAAACTTGTCCTTGAATACAAAATGTGTATATACCTTTATTTCTTCGACACAAGTTTTTATCATATTTTACACCAAATGATGTAAATACGAAAGTGTTATTATAAGTGCGGATATATTTGGAATTCTTTCGCTTCCTCAGAGGTAGAAGTGAAAAGGTCATAAAGGGTAGAAGGTACATTATTTGATAATAATGAAATGGCTCTATCATTGCAACAAAAACCTTTAGGTTCATGGTAAAATTTCTTCGCTGAACAATTTGCACATGGCAATTGCATTAGCAAAGTATCAGGCTCATTGGCAATATTATCCAGCATAAGTATCGCAAGATTTTTTCTGCTCAATTTTGCAGAATTTGTTTTAGACTCCGTATCACAAATTTTGGGTTGAGTTTGATGTTGATCCTAAAAGGTAATTAGATATTATATAAGGTATCTTCTTATTATGCAATAATGAATATTGAATTAAATAGATATAAATGTCATAAGTCATTTCCTCACCGAGTTCAAAAGTGCTTAAGGCAATTATATCATCCGTTTCTCTGTGAGTTGATGTCTGCCTATCAAATTGATGAGAATAGTATCCCCAGCAATCTAAATATATAAATTTCAAGTTAAAACAAAATATGCACTCACATTTAGGTGTACTTAACAATGGATAACTAATTAAACAATCAAATTTTAGCTGTTAACTAACCTATTTGTTGTTCTTTAACTTGCTTTTGAAATGTTTTCTCCCGTACGTATCTCTCTTCATGTTTTATTGATTGATTGCCGCTTATCCTCAGATAAATTTGAGTACCATCTTTTTTTTAGTTTGAACAATTAATGTTTCTTTATGTTTATATTGTGCCATTAAATAGAAAAATCTGTTTGAGTAACAACCATAAATAAAAATATTTCTAAGTACTTATTAAAGCACAATTTAATAAAGAAGTAATATAGCATGCTAAACAAAGTCTTATAAACGAAAAAAAAAAAGAGCAATCGTAGTACAACAATAAACAAAGAAAATTTGAAATTCAACTGAACATACTTTTTTTGTCCGTGCTAAACAGTGGATCTTTCCATTAAGAACCAACTGAGTATTTTATTCGATCTATACGTATAGTACATATTAGGGATAAGAAAAATTAAGTATTATTTATTAGGTCACGGTGTAAAATAATATATATTTGTAATGAATAGGATATTATGAATACTATATATCTTAATCAATTGTTTGAAATAAATTTTTTTTCTTAAAGTACCTGGAAATTGGAAAGTAAACATTGATCAATAATTTAATCTTTTTGTTCTCTATATTTATTTATGCATTGTTTGCATAAGAAATCTAAAGAAATTCAGGATAGCTATCAACTATTTATAGGGAAAATCAACTATTAATTTAGTACAAAGACAATGAGTGATTCTTTTTCTTTTCTATATCTGCTTATCTATTTGTTGAGATAAGGAATTTGAACAAATTCAAGATATTCGTCAGCTATTTGAAGGGGAAAAAAATCATTACTGAAAAGATTAGAGATAATAATTAAATTGAGGAGAAGAAAGAGGACATCACCACTACTTATGAATAATAATACAGAGGTTCATAAGCTAATGAAACAAAATACTGAAAGATTATCCAAAAAAAAAAAAAAAAACAAGAAAAAAGAAAGAAAGGGAGATATTCATATCATGACCATCAACAACATAATCATAATCATAAACATCATCCTCTCTCATACAAAGATGAAGTAAATAAATTATAAATTTGATAGCAGATAAACGTTTTCTTAGTTAGAATGTTGCTTAAATTTGTTCTTGCATCAAAGTTTTTTTTTTTTTTTTGGTGTTTTTGTTCAATCAATATATACTATAAGACAATGTTCCAAATATTATCATTTTCATATGTACTTTACTTTGCCTTTGTTTGTTTCAGTACATCCCAGTTGCTTTTCTAATCTTAGAATATTAATTTGGAGAAATCCAATAACAGATCGTATTTTCGGGAAGGTTGGGGTCTATTTTTCTGGGACAATGGTTTAGAGTTTGGGTCGAAATTTATGGGAGAAGTTGCTATCAGAGAAGGAATGTAACAAAATCTAGTGAAAGTAGCATACCCCTTAATGCTGATAGAAAAAACCATAATAAGAAGAAAACAACAGAACATGCTGAAAAGAGATACAATAATGGAATGGATGAAAGTAGAGAGCATATCAATCTTGATCTTGTCCTTAAAGGTCTCAAATGAGAGAATTTAACGGACCTAAACTTATTATAATCCTCACAGCAGTATTCTTTACAACTTTATAGACTTAGCAGCCTAGAGAAATGCTTAGACAAACTTCACATTCTAACAACTTAGGAGTTAACTGAATTAGTAGCTATAACTTCTGGGACAATCAAATAAATTTGTAGTGTACCTAGCTAGGTCAATTTACATCCCTTGATTTCTTAAGTTTGTCCTTTAACACTTTATAGAGAAGAGTGTCATAGCCTTAATTCACAGAGGAAAAAAATAGAAGTCCATAGATTGATAAAGGAAGAAGCTAACTTTGATTAAGCAATTAAGACAGTGCAGTGTGTTAAAAATCAACATAGGAGAATATGAACCTTTTCTCATCTTGAGAAATATGTACTCAACTAAGTTATACTATTTTACTAATTTTAGTGTGAAAGTATATTAGGGCAACAAAGTGGCACCACCAGAGAAAACATGATTAAATTTAAGCAAAGATTTACAAGTCATTGATTAAGTTCAAAATTACAGTTGTAAGTAAGTTTTATTTGTGATAGTATAAGTCAACACTATATGTTAGAACTTTGAACTTAGTGGGCGAATAAACTCTGGACTTTGGGTCATTCTATCTTGTTAGCTTTAGTTGTAATAGTATAAGTCAACATTATATATGTTAGAACTTTGAACTTAGTGCACGAGTAAACACTAGACTTTATCCTTCGTTCAAAAAGGCTTAAAGATAAAATGAGAGCCAACTTCCTATATGCTAAAAATAATGAAAACCGAGTCGTTCTTCATCGAGTGGATAATACTAACTAATTCACATGTATTTAGAGTGCATGGAAGCTAATTAAGGAACTTGCCGACCTAAGCAAGGGTAAGGCTACTAGCAAGAGATAGTTGTTCGAGGTGTTTGCCCTTAGATCTTAATATTTGGGGAAGACAATACTATTTAGAGATTTTAAATTAGCAGAGGAGTGTGCAACAGTATCAATTACATAGGTTTCAGGCATCAACAAACAATAAGATGAGGAAAAGCCAATGACCCAAATTTATAATATTATTTGATGCTATCCGACCTTATTTTCAGACTAATCAGCAGTGAATACCCAAACATTTTTTAATTAAAAAAACAAAATACCACTAACCTTTGAAGACTAAAGCCTCTAAGAATACCCAACCACTAATTATGGAAGAATGTTTTGAAAAGTATTTAGTCGTTGGAAATAAACGTCTAAAATCAAATTAACATTTATAATTATCTCCTATTAACTAACCTAGCAAGTCTAGTAAAATCTTGAATTAACTAGTATAGCGACAAGACGGGTCGATTCCTCAGAGATTAGATTTTAGATTAGTTGTTAAGTACTGAAATTATCATAACCTAATTTTATCTAGACATTAAAACTAAATGAATTTAAAATAAAATGAATAAAAATAAAGATAAAAAGAATCAAGCATAAATAAAATATGGACATTAGTATGCACTAATGTACTAAGGATATGATTTCCCCTAATTACTACTAAATTCGTCAAATTAAGCAATTACTAGACTAATTCTAGTAAATTCACTAATCAAGGACCTAATCTAACCTCATTCTCTCTCTCGAGTGCCGAATGAGATAATATGACTTATACCCAAGTTGATATCTCTATCTAACCCGATTTTCTAAGCACTTATTAAGTTTTAGCCCTTAAGAGCTTCCTAAATTTGATTATTTAGATATTGATCTCCTCTCAGTCTCACAATAACTTAAACTATGTTTTTCAATTCCGGTTTATAAAATCAAACTCTATCAAGTATCAAAATCACAACCTAAGTTTAACTAATTTATTGGCCACATAAATTAGAGGCAATAAGCAAGGAGAAACATAAATGAATTGATAATAGAAAGTAGGCTAACAATTAACAAAATATGCAAATTAAGTGAAAAAATGGTACATCAAATCCTAAGATAGAGAATCAATCCAAGCATAGTAGAATCCATAGCTAATCTCATAAAGAATTTCATAATTCCAAACAAGTTATACAATATATCTAATATAAAATTTAAATGAGATTAGGGTGAGAAAGAGGAAGAGAAAACTCTTTTATGTAGGTAGAACTTCGAGCCTTCAATTCTTCAAGCATCTCTCTCAAGCACTCCAAATTTCAGCTCCAAAACTCTCTCTCTCTTTCTAGGATTTTTTAGCTCTCAAAGGTGTGTCTTTTCTCTAACTCTCTACACCTTGAAATGGAGGCTAAAGTGTATATTTAAAGGGCACTAAGATGACCTAAGAAAGGAAGAAATCTGACCATTCATTAGTATTAGATTAAGGGCCAAAAATAGCCCTTAAAATCTGCCAAAAACAAGTAGACACATGGCTGCAAAATGGAGAAAACGTGGCTTGTGCGTGTGCTGAAAAACTAACTGGTACTGTGGCACCAGTGTTTCTAGAGCTGAGGCACCGTGGTGCCAGTGCTCTGGAGCTGAGGCGTTACAGTGCCTAATTCTAGGCATCGAGGCACCTAGCTGCTAGTCCAGTTGAGCTTTTTAGCTCTCTTCGATACTCCAGGCCTCATTTCAGCTATTAATAGCTTCATAAACTTCTCATTTTTAGTGCTAAATATACACTAAACTTCAATTTTTTATTTTCTATAATAAAAATATAAAACAACATTAAAACAATATAAATGCTTGAGAACTTACAATTATTTGAACTTGGGGAATACTTGATTTG
Source organism: Trema orientale (assembly GCA_002914845.1). NCBI lineage: Eukaryota > Viridiplantae > Streptophyta > Magnoliopsida > Rosales > Cannabaceae > Trema > Trema orientale. The sequence goes on from JXTC01000122.1 coordinate 704,938, forward strand.
TGAGTAAAATACACACTCATCAAAGAACAAAATGGTAGATATAGAATCCCTGCCACCACCACTGCCACCGCCATGCCGACCATTCGAACGACCAGTAAAATAAAAGGATTGGACGAGAAATAATCGGGTCCCAAAAAATAAAAGAGCAAAACGACATTCTAATAGTAAGGCAAAATGACATTCCGACTTCCGAGAGCAAAACAGCGTCACAGTTGTATATCTCAAATAGAGATCTGCAAAGAAAGAAAAACAAAAAAAAAAAAGAAAAAACTTAAATATTGACAGCTGTATATCTCAAAAATAGAGCTCTTCAAAATATGAACAGCTGTATATCTCAAACAGATGTCTCCAGAGATCTTCAAGCCAAAAAAAAAGAGTAAAAGTACGAAAATATCCCTTATTGATACATAATTTCCTTAACTTACTAAACTTAACGTGAAGAAAAAACTGAAAAAAATTGGATATAAACAGAAAAAAGGATGTAGATGGAATTTTAAGAAAGATCTTACGAAGAGCTGCTTATTCTCTTTTTGATATATACTACTATAGATACAAAAATCAGATCCAGAAATATAAAAATATGATTGTATAATATTGTATGATTTTAATACATAGACTACAGAGAGACTAACACCTAGTAATCCAAGTCAAACCCTCAAAATGCACAAGATATTTTTTATTGATCAATTACAAACAAAAAGAAATACCTATTCTAGTTAAAATATAATAAAAATCACAAAAGTAGCATGCTCAAAATAAGATCAATAACAGGAGAAAGTTACCTATTAGCTGGATATCATTCATCAGTGAGAGAGACTCCTCTGCTACTGTCTATTGGTGATACTGTGAGAAAGGAGAGTGAGAGGCTGAGAGGAGAGAGTGAGGGCCGACAGAGAGACTGAGGGAGAGAGTAAGAGAGACTTGTGGGAGGGATGGAGTGGGACTGTGGGAGATCGAGATTAAGGGAGGGAGTGAGTGGGACTGTGGGAGATCGAGAGAGTGAGTAAGACATCGAGATAGACTTGAGGAGTTGAGGTTGAGGGAGTGAGTGAGTGAGTGAGTGAATGGGTGGGATTGTGGGGCCTTTTAGTTTTTTAGTCTTTTAAAACAAAATAGACTCGTTTTATTTTTATTTTTATTTTTCGTTTTCTTTTTTTTTCTCCTTCTCTTTGTGAATGAAAAGACATATTAGCCCCTATAAAAAATCCTAAAAAAAAAAAGACAATTATGAAAATATATAATAAAGTAACAACAAAAACGAAAGCAAAAACATTCAAAAAAAAAAAAAAACACAAAAGCAGATAAAAAAGGTAGGGGAAACGGAATAGGGAAGATAGGACAGGGAGAGGTTGTCTTCAAGGAGAAGAACCCATGTTCTTCAAACACCCAGTAAAACTGCCCACGAGATCAAGATTCTGAATATAGGCGCCTTCAAAATTTAACCAGTGTTTCGATCCAAATCTAAAACAAGGGAGAAATGATTGTCTTCTTCAAGGGTTGCCTCTTTTCAAACTCAACCAGTAAAGAAAAAGTCAGAGTTCCAACTTCCGACCATAGACATAGTCGAAGTTTGGCATTCAGTTGAGGTATAATAAATCCAATTAAGGTATTAAGACACAAAAATGTATTACTCATGTGGACTAAGTAGAGCTCTACCAGATTCAAGGTTCAATTGAGATTTTTTGGGAGAACGTGATCTTTTTTGAAATCTCTACTGAACTCAATTGAGCTTTATTGGGTTCTAATCAAATTTTGTAAGAGCTGACAATGTTTCTCGAAATCTCTACTAGACCCAGTCGAGCACTATTAAGTCCAGTCGAAATCTTTTTAGAGTTAACAATGAATCTGAAAATTCAGTTGAGCTCTACTGGGTCCAGTTGAATAAATAACTAGCTTTCTAGATATCTCAACTAGAGTTCGACTGGTCCAGTCGAGATAGGTATTTTTATACACTTAATAGATATGAAAATCTCTACTAGATCCAGCTAAGCTCTACTGGGTCCAGTTGAGTAAATATCGAGCTTTCTAGATATCTCGACTGGTCTAATTGAGATAAGTGTTTTTATGCAGTTAATGGATATGAAAATCTCTACTAGATCCAGTTGAGCTCTACTGGGTCCAGTCGAGAAATAACAAACTTCTAGATATCTCGATTAGTCCCAGTAGAGCTTGATTGGTCTAATCAAGATAGATATTTTTATATTCTTTTTTGCCCATTCTTTTTTTCCAAATAAGAATAACTTTTATATGAAGTATCATTTTATCTTGTAGATTGTTGATCAAAGATCCTCGAAGTGATCCCCTTCTTCTATACATATAGATGATCATGAATAAGTTCGAAATCAAGATGAAGGAAAAAAAATTTAGTAAGGAATTAAAGAATGAGAGATTCTTTATTTGACAAATATGACATCTGCCTCTATTTAATTACATAGTTTGTTAATGGAAAACCAATCCATTCTCATTAATAGAGTATGCACTAATATTTGTACTCAAATACTTAAAAACTAATATTTGTGCTCAAATACTTAAAATATCTGGTAGGTTGGAATCCAAAGCAAAACCAACTATGTTTGGGAATAGGTACTTCCATAAAAAATATCGCATCATTGTAGACAATTTAAAGACTAAATTGGACAACATTGCCACTCAAACACAAAATAGAGCTTAGTTTTGAAGGGTAATTGAATTCAACTAGGTCCAGTAGACCTCGACTAGATACTTTTTGGATTAGATCTTTTTTGGAATGACTCTATTCCATTATAATGATCATTCCTAAATAAGTATAGTTTCTCATCAAAAGAGTCGTATCATATGATAAGTTTCTTATTAAGTTCAATGACATATTATAATAACTTTATATATAGTGTCACATTATAATAATTATTCCTAAGTGTAACGTCTAATCAAAAGAGTAGTGTCATGTTATAAGTGTCTCAATTAGTACAATTCAATATTATAATAAATTTATAATTAAATAAAAAATTATTCTTAACTAAGTGTAGTGTCATATTATAAGTGCCACATTATAATAATCACTCCTAAGAAATGTGTACAATTATAATACTTATTCCTAAATAAGTACAATATTATAATAATTATATAATACATGTTATCAACTCTATATAGTGTCATATTATAAGTATCATAATAAGGAATAAATATAATTTTTTCAATAAAATGAACAAATTATCATATAAATAAAAAAATTTGAAACTTTTTCTGAAATGGATCTAGTTGAGCTCAAGTGGATGCAACCAAGAAGAGTTCAAATAGCTAATCACCTTGACTAGGGTTCAGTCAAAAACTATTGGATCCAGTTGAGTTAATAAATTAAATAAACAAAGCTCTCTGGAAATCTCAAATGGATCTAATCGAGTTCAATTGGGTCCAGTCGAGTAATAATTTGAATAATTAAAACTTTCTATAAGTCTTGACTGGGTCTAATCGACTTTGACAGTACAGCTGAGTAGTAATTTGAAAAATCAAAACTATCTAAAAAACTTGATTGGACCCCAATGGGTTACAGTCGAGATTTAATTTTAAATATAAAAATAGAGGACAGTTGGATCTAGTTAAGATTCTTCCATTCTTAGTTATTGCTTTTGAGATATTTACTCCATAGTATAAAGGATTAGAAATTGTATAGACCAAATACATTAATATTATTTATTCAAAAGCTCCTCTAAGTTTATACTAGAGTCATCAATGGTCATGGCTATCTATTCATCAGGCATCATTTGTACGAACCTTGACCCTTTTTCCACCCATATATCGACTATAGATTACCATATGAGGCATTCACGTATGAAAGATAGATTATTGATATTAGCAATAATGAAAATTAAATTTACGTCTTTAAATTATTTTTGAAAACCAAAGTATGAAAAAATAAGTGCATGTAAATTTTAAATCCCAATTGATCCAGTTGAGTACTCAGTAATTAGTTCTACTGAGTCTGGTTGAGCTCAACTGGATCCAGTAGAACTGGTTACTGAGTACTCAACTGGGTCCAGTCGAGCTCAATTGGACCTAGTCGAGACATGTACTGTTATCTTCTTCTTTCTCGGCGTTCTCGCAATTTTTATCTCAAAAAATCACGAAATGGACCTTTTGGTGTGTGAAAAATCAAACGTTTTTTGAGAAGATTTGGAAAGTAAATTGGGTTTTGTGTTTGGAATGGAAAGAATGAGATTGGAGAGATATTGAAGGAGGATTCACGTTCTTCTTCCTTATTTTTTTTTTCTTTTTATTTTTTTTTTCCTTTTTGAATTATATTTAGTTCTTTCACAAGAAATAACACATAAAGGGCATTATAGGAATATCAAAATATCATTAAAAGACGAGTCTAGTGGACTTAAATAAAAAAGGATAATACTTAAGGTACTAACTTTTATACCAAAATTTTAATACCAACACATGTGGCATGTGATTTGTCACCACTTAATTGGTAAAATTGTTTATTCTATTTGTGGTAAGTATTAACACACCAATTAAATAGTGACAACTTACATGTCACATGTGTTGGTATAAAAAATTTGGTATAAAAGTTAGGACATGTAGTTCTATCCAATAAAAAAAGTAGAGGTCTATGAACTTAAAAATACTTAATAATAAGTCTAAAAAACTAAATTTCTCTGGGATCGTGAGAGAGTGAGTGTGGCCGAGTGAGACCAGAGACATGAGTGAGTGGGTATCATAAAAAATAAAAAAATAAAAAGTTCAGGTCAGTTTTGGTAACCCGAACCCGAAATTGCACAAACTTTCGGGTTTGAAGGATTGGACTCAATTTTCGGGTCAAGTACTATTAGGCCGGGCAGGCAGGTTGGGTATTATGTATTTATGTGCACCCCTAGATATTATAGTCTTATAACTCGTGAGGGTGTTTTTTTTTTTGGGTAAACTCGTGAGGGTGTTTAAGTAGAGAGAGATGTATTAATTTAACATAATGAAGTCAAATTATTCTAAACCGAAATATTAAATCTATATATAATGTTTGGTTTAGCTTAGTTTTCTTTTAAACTTTCGATACCAATCAAATAGATATAACTTATTTGGTTTGGTTCATAGGTTTTGTCTCTAAATCAACCATGAACACCGGTAAATTAAGGGTTTTTATCACTTTTACAAATAAAAACCTAAAAAAATTACAAAAATACGGCACTCAGGCTTTTTTCAAATTTTCGTACGGTTTGTATTAGAAAAATATTACTTTTTAAAAAATATTTAGAAAAATACTATTTTAAAAATAGTTACTGGTTACCGATTTCTGAAAACTTGTTACTGGTTATTAGTTACCAGTTATAAATACCTTTGGTTACTAGTTACCAGTTTCTGGAAACTGATTACCAGAAACTAGTTACTATTTTAAAAAAAGGATATTTTTCTAAATAGTTTTTAAAAAATAGTATTTATCTAATAAAAACCGTACCGCACCTTAAAAAAACTTAAATCACTGTATTTTTCAAATTTTTCTAAATTACCGTATAATGTCTAATTTCCTCGTAAATTAATGTTTGAAAAATAACCATTTCTTAAACTTGGATCCAAAATTCAGCAATTTGACTAAAAAGTCCTTTTAGATTTGAGAGTGGAGCCCAAAATGTGATCTGTCGTGATCGGAACTCGAACCCACAAGAGGCCCAGAAAAGGATTTTATTACAACCAGCCCAATGTCGTATCCTAACATGTGAGTCATCAAGGCCTTCTTTTCAAAGTTCAAACACTCGGGCTCTTTTTTTTTTTTTTTTTTCCCTTTTGAGTGATTCAAACACTCATGTTCTACTACTGATGTTTTAGATTTTTTTTTTTATTTCTCCTTTAATTAACATTCAAGTAATTTGAGGTAGGAAAATTACACAAAATAGGGTTTCTAATATTTTTACCTATAAAAACTCAAAACAATTACAAAAATACGGAAGTTAGATTTTTTTCCAAATTTTAGTACAGTTCTATTAGAAAAATATCATTTTTTTAAAAAAATTAGAAATACCATTTTTAAAATGGTTATCGGTTATCAATGAAAACCAATTGCCAATTACTGGTTACTAGTTATATACTAGTTAAAAATACTTTTAGTTACTAGTTACCAGTTTCTTGAAATTGGTTACCGATTACTAGTTACTATTTTAAAAATGGTATTTTTTTAAATATGTTATTAAAAAAAAGTATTTTTCTAATAAAAAAACTGTACCACACCTTAAAAAAATGCTAACCACTGTATTTTTCAATTTTTTTTCGGAAAATACCATATAATGTCTAATTTTCCCCACAAAATATTCGTCGCATCATGTCATATGTGCTCTTTCAACTAAGGAAAAAAATTAAAAGTAAAAATCATATGATGTTCCAGTACTTCATCATTATCTCTTAAGAGCTTCTCCAATCCATACTATTTATATACTTTTGGCGCTAGGTCTTGGCCCAACCCAGTGCCATTTCTCAATGCCAATTTGGCGTTTGGGCCCACTGGTGAACAGTGCCACGTCAATTTTGGTGTGGTACTATTTACAAATGCCATTTTTCTTTTCTTTTTTAACTCTTTTTTTTATTTGTAAAAAAGGCCACAAATGAATCTTAATTTTTTTTAGTTTTGATTCTACTTGCATAGTTTTGGCCAAAATTAATAACTTTTTGGTACCAAAAAAGTTAAAATCTTCCTTTTTATGTCCCATCTTTATTATTATTTCATGGTTAAATTTATATAGAGTAAATTTAATATGTAAATAATATGAAATATCAATTTACAATCTTGGTATATTAAACTTATATACGGACATTAAATAAAATGGTATAATATTTAAACTATTTGAATACTAAACAAAATGGAAAATATATAAAATATAATAATATTATTACATAAATTCCGTCTTTTCAACATTAAAATAACACAATATTCAAACTAATGTAAAATGCCGAATGCATTATACATATGATGTAATATAACATAAACTCAAGCACTCGACATTAAGATTACATAACATTAAACTAAACTCGAATACTAAACATAATTCGAAATAAATATAACATAATACCATTACATAAAATGGAGTAATAATTAGTATTCAGGTAGATCGGCTCTAGATCCTCCAATATCCTTAAAATATTGACCAAAAGCATTCACAGCAGAAGAAGACCCTTGTTGTTGTTCCCAAGCTCTTTTTTGTAAAATTCTTACTTGTTCACCTTGCATATACTCACGTAGATTTGGATCAGCGATGGAACTTAAGTCTCAAAATAAAGTTTTGGTTTCTTCTCTCCATTCTTTGTAGGCCAAATACTGCCGCTGGATATCCATTTGTGCATGCCTTTCTAAGCTGCTCTTTTCTAATATCTCCAAAAATTGTTGATTATCTTCTAACTTGATAATCGAGGATGAACGTTATCTTGATGTACTAATTCAAGAAGCGAGGGAAGCATCATCTCCAAAAGTAGAAGTGGCAATAGATGAAAATATAATATTTCATCAATTTATGGCTCGTTATAGACAAATCAAGGATAAAGATGCTCACATTGCGCTTCGTAATGCATTACATTTGTGAGAAGAGTATACTAATTCAAATGGTTAAATGAACATCAATATCTATTTTTCATAGTTGTGTTTATATTTAATTATTAAATATAATATTTTGGGTTTATTATAAAATTTTCTTGATGTAATTTCACTTTTCAAATAATGTATAATTTTATAAATTAGTAATTTTAGTTAATAAAATATAATTTATTAATCTATAAGTTTCTACAACTTTGTTAAATAATAAAACATATTACTGGATCAATACGTAAAAAAAAAAATGAATATGGGCATTATTGGTAAAATTGATAAATAGTGAGAAATTATAATAAAGTTATATAAAAAGTAGATAAAAAAGAATACACGAGGATATTCTTTTTGGTGTTAGAAATGGAGTAATGAGTTAGAGATGAAGTTACTGTTTGATGTAAAAGTTACTCCAAAAATGAAGTAAAAGTTACACCAAAATAAAGGGGTGGATTGGAGATGTCCTAAGAGCTTCTCTAACTCATGCCAAAATGGCGTGGGATATGTACTTTTGGCGCTGGGTCTTGGCCCAACCCAACTCTATTTCTCAATGCCAATTTAGCATTTTGGCCCACTAGTGATCAGTGCTGCGCTAATTTTGGCGTGGTACTATTCACAAATGCCATTTTTTAAAGCTTTTTTTTTATTTGTAAAAAAGGCTACAAATAAATCTTAATTTTTTAGTTTTGACCCTACTTGCATAGTTTTAGTCAAAATTAACAACTTTTTAGTACTATAAAATTAAAATCTTCCTTTTTATGTCCCATGTCTTTATTATTATTTCATGGTTAAATTCATATGAAATAAATTTAATATGTAAATAATATAAAATATTAATTTACAATGTGGGTATACGAAACTTATATACGGATATTAAATAAAATGACATAATATTTAAATTATTTGAATACTAAACATAATGCAAAATATATATAAAGCAATAATACTATTATATAAATTCTATCTTTTAAACATTAAAATAACACAATATTCAAATTAATACAAAATACAGAATGCGTTATATATATGATGCAATATAACATAAACTCAAGCACTCGACATTAAGATTACATAACATTAAACTAAACTCGAATACTAAACATAATGCAAAATAAATATAACACAGTTCTAATATATAAACTGGAGTAATAATTAGTATTCAGGTAGATCAGCTCCATATCCTCCAATATCCTTAAAATATTGATCGAAAGTATTTGTAGCAGAAGAAGACCCTTCTTGTTGTTGTTGTTGTTCTCGAGCTCTTTTTTGTAAAATTCTTGCTTGTTCAGCTCACACATACTTACATAGGTTTGGATCAGCGGTATAATTTTAGTTTCAAAATAAAGTTTTGGTTTCTTCCCTCCTTTCTTTGTAGGCCAAATGCTTCCGTTGGATATCTATTTATACCTGCCTTTCCAAGTTGCTCTTTTTTAACATCTCCAAAAGTCGTTAATTATCTTCTAACATGATAATCGAGGATGAACGTAATCTTGATGCACCAATTCAAGAAGCGAGGGAAGTGTCATCTCCAGAAGTAAAAGTGGCAGTAAATGAAAATATAAGATTTCATCAATTTATGGCTCGTTATAGACAAATCAATGATAAAGATGCTCATATTGTGCTTCGTAATGCATTAAGTGATCATTTGTGGGAAGAGTATACTAATTCAGATGGTCAAATGAACATCAATATCTATTTTTCACAATTGTGTTTATATTTAATTATTAAATGTAATATTTTGGGTTCATTATAAAATTTTCTTAATATAATTTCACTTTTTAAATAATATATAATTTTATAAATTGGTAATTTTAGTTAATAAAATATAATTTATTGGTTTATAAGTTTCTACAATTTTATTAAATAATAAACCATATTATTGGATCAATACATAAAAAAAAAAAATTGAATATGGGCATTATTAGTGAAATTAATAAATGGTAGAGAATTAGAATAAAGTTATATAAAAGATAGATAAAAAGGAATATATCAAGAATATTTTTTTTGGTGTTAAAAATAGAGTAATGTGCTGAAAATGCAGTTATTGTTTAATATAAAAGTTACATAACGTGACTGTTTAATATAAAAGGTACTTTAAAATGGAGGAAAAATTTCACCAAAATAGAATGGTGAGTTGGAGATATTCTAAGAAAGTTTATTAGAATCCTCTAAAGCTCTCCTAAATTCTAAACGGCTCTGCACGTGAATGCACGCGCCAATGAAATTTTCAATCTTGGACTTGGTCATACTCTCGTTGCGGTTCCGTCCAATAAAGGAGGTCGTTGGACTAAACTCCACGGGTAACCCACGGAAAGATCACTCGTAGAGTGACATGTGATTGTTTTTGAATACCATTTTTTTTAAATACCAATTTTATATTCTTAGCAAAAAATACAAATAAATACCAATTATAGTGTATTGCGTTTCCCCCAAAGAAAGTTGGATTGTAGTTTGTATACCAATTATAAGACTAGAGCAATACTAGAAGCTCCTTTAAAAAAATAAAATAAAATAAAATTACTAGAAGCCCCAACTTTTGCGTAAAATTTTACACAAATTGATGCTCAATTAATTTATATATTACTTGTTTTTATTAAAAAAAAATCATATATTACTTTAGAATCACACTATTTAAAATACAATAATTGTGATTAATTGTGTAGTTAAAATAAAAAATGTCACAAGCATTACTCTATGACTTTTTTATTTTTATTTTTTATTTTTTTTGAGGAAAGACTACGAGGCTATGACCAGAATTAGAATACATATTCCACTGCATAAATTGAAATCATATAGTGCTCGGGGATGGGGATGGGGCTATCCAATATACTAAATTACTATTTGCTACCATTATTTATTATCAATCTACATATTCATATCAATTTGGACTCTTAATTAAGTGTTACACCTAATCCACACCATTCTTTATTTTAAAAAAAAAAATAGAGAAGAAATCAAGTACACCTAATCCACAAAGTTTACTTTGTAATTCTTTAGCTAGAAAAATCATTTGTAGTGATCAACATTTTATAACAGAAAGCAAAAGAGAGGGAAAAATTAGTGCACGTATTGTGGATAATGCTAGATTTTAGAGCCTAGAAAGGTAGTAAACTTTTAATTGTTGTTTGTGACAAGTCTATAGTTACTTTAAATAATACTTAACGACCAAATTAGTGATAATGCTAGATTTTAGAGCCTAGAAAGGTAGTAAACTTTTAATTGTTGTTTGTGACAAGTCTATAGTTACTTTAAATAATACTTAACTACCAAGTCTATAGTTACTTTAATTGTTGTTATTGTTGTTTTTTTTTTTTTTCCCAAGCAAAAAGGAAAAAACTACCAAGTTAGTGATGTAATGAACGATGTTGTTATATAAAAAGGAATCACTGAATCAACGAAAGCTTTCATTTCGCAACTACACTTGAAAAATTTTATAGGCAAAAAAATGTACATAAATAAATAAAAATGAAAAATTTGCATGAACAAAAGAAAAACATCTGAAGGGTTAAACGCAACAAAAATATCCTAAATATACATTTTTTTGCAACTTAAACCTTAAGTTTTGAATTGAGATGTGCTTATTCTTGTTTATAAACATGAAAATCGTCTTAAGAATTTGTATTTATTTCATAGACATCGCTCTCTACCATGTTTATTTGTTTTTGTTTTATCTTATTTTATTGTGGTCTAATTTTTTATTTATTTGTTGTTTAGTAACAAAGATATTAAAAGTAATTTTAGTATTTAATGAAGTATAAATTCTGTAATTTTAGTATTTAATGAAGTAATTTTGTCTTTTAATAGCATGAATAAGTTAAAATCGACTCGGATACTATAAACATTTGGAAATTTAAAATTTTGAAGTATAATTTTGCAGAAAATGGATACTCGGTTTTTTTTTTTTGTTTTTTGGTTTGGTTGGCATTTAACCCACGTCTGAATAAAAAGGTTTTGGGCCTACACTGGCGTTGTGGAGGGGCGCGTGAGAAGGTAACTGTCTAAAGCTTGAGCTCCAAAGAGCACAGAAACAGAAAGTCCCCACACTGAAAAAATGGTCACAAAAGAGGGACAGACAGAGAGTCATATTAAACATTCGCATCTCAGTCTGTGTCAGTAAGTGAGTCCAAACTCCAACCCCAACCCACGTTACAGTCTCTCGTTCTCTCTCTCTCTCTCTCTCTTCTAACCCCTTGTAAGCTCCAATTTTATCAAACCTTCCCAAATTTTGATTCTTTCTTCCCCCTTTGAATTTCATTATTATTACTATTTTGAATTAAAAATTTGAAATTTGAAACTTGATGGAATCATAATAATAATAATAATAATAATAAAAATAAAAGCTTCCCCTCCATTGACCTAGTTCTCATTCTTCGCCGTGCTACTCACGTTTTTTCCTATCTATCTCGACCAGTCCACCAGAGCAATAGCAATGCTGGTATTTTGGTCCCTGGTGCCATGAACGACTCTCAGAGCCTCTCCTCGTCTTCCGCCGATTCCGGTTCCATCGCCACGGCCGATCAGGTACTCTCAGCTGCCTAATCAACCTGATCATCGAATTCGGAATGCCTTTTATATTTTTGGTTGAATATGATTGATTTCTTTTTGGTAGGTTAAGAGAGGATTTTTTTTTTTTTTTGTGGGATTTTTATGTTAAATGTTGTATATAGAATGTGGGGCGGAGTCGGAGGAGTGGTGGTGATGGAGGTCAAACGCTGGGTTCTGAGCCAACGAGTCGGCGGTGGCGTGATGTTTTCTGGTTGGGGATTTTTGTCATACACCTGGTGGGACTGGGGTTCGTCCTTTCGGTTCTTGGGCTCAATAGGTTTAAGAAGATGGATAGGCTTAAAATCGATAGGTATATGCAAAGAGTGTTGGAGAATCGAAAGGAACTGACAGAGACTTATTGGCCATTTTATGCTCTTGCTGGTGGAGTTGGGACGCTTCTTGGGTGGATTTGGCTCTTGTTGTTGGGTTCTCAAGCCAATTACATGATGAAGGTCTCTGTCCACATTTTGACTACTTATCTTGCTGTCATTAGCGTTTTGTGTTTCTGGGGCGAGCAGTTCTTCTGGGGCGTCGCGTTCGCGATTGGCGCCGCTTTGCAGTTCTTCTATGTCATATCGGTCATAGACAGGTATGAGCTTGAAAACTTGATGCTATGTTTATGAGTGTGACTTTGGATTTGGCGATTGTGTTCTTGTTGATTATGGTTATTATGTGTTGTTTCTTGTGAATAGACTTCCGTTCACGATGCTGGTGCTGCGAAAAGCTGTGAAGATGGTGTGGAGTCTCCATGAGGTTATACGAGTGGCGTATGTGTTCATGCTTGTTATGCTTTTATGGATGGGATTATGGTCATTTGGAGCAGCTGGTGTTGTGGCTTCGAGCATGGATGATGGTGGACGCTGGTGGCTTCTTGTGGTGAGCTGGCAAGTTTTGCTCTTTATTCCATCTGTTGAAATTGGATTAGAATTGCAATGAAGCACCGTCAAAGCATGTCTCCGATGCTGATATTTATAACAATGTTCTCATGTGTGAATGCAGGTTCTCTCTGTAAGCTTATTTTGGACAGGTGCAGTTTTATGTAACACTGTACATGTTATAGTGTCTGGGATGGTGTTCCTTGTTCTTATTCATGGTGGTCAAGAAGCGTCATCGATGCCTCCAAATTCATTGATCAAGTCTCTACGGTATGCTGTCACAACTTCTTTTGGCAGCATCTGCTATGGATCGCTCTTCACAGCTGCTATTCGGACACTTCGATGGGAGGTAAACATGCCTGAACTGTTCTTTTTACCAGATTGATTTAGCTTCTTTTTTTCTGTTCATATTTGGGAGTTGTTATCTTTTAATATTCCGAAATATATGCCAGATCAGGGGAATCCGTTCAAAGATTGGCAACAATGAATGTCTACTTTGCTTTGTTGATTTCCTTTTTCACCTTGTGGAGACTCTTGTTCGTTTTTTCAACAAGTATGCTTATGTACAGGTAGTGTAGTACTTTTCTGCACACTAAATCATTCTAATTATTTGTTTAAAATAACACACATAACTGTTTTTACGGCATTAAATTGACATATGACAACTAATGACTGTGCAATCATGTAGAAAATGGTATACTATGGGGGAATAAATTGTTATGCATAATTGGTTTGCATTGTTTAAATTATAGTCTGTACAAGTGGAGGATTTACAACTTATCATTACTTCAATTTAATGATCTAATGGAAATGTTGAAAAATGTGGGTTTCCTAGTTTAGAACAGGCTTTTAGTTGAATTCCAATCCTTATCCTGAAGGGAACAAAGAAAGACGAGTATATTTGAAGACATGTTGTAATTGGTACGGCGAAACACTTTAATTGAACGAAGGGGTGGTGTAATGTTAATGACTAAACTATTTAATTGAACAATTGGCAACCAAAAAGGACGAGTATCCGAATATTGATTTAAGAAAATCAGGAGGGAAGCTTATCAACTTGGTGTAACGGGATCGAATCATGAATATATAATTACAACGCTTATGCTTTATGAGCAACAATGTGAAGGTGTTCAATTTACTTAGTACATGCATGTTGAAAGAGTATTTGCTGTTCTTGACTGGTAGACAGGGTTTCCTTCATTAAGGATTCTAATGACAAAGATTGAGCTGATAGCTCAAAATTCATCAGGACAAGTGTAAATTTGTGCCACCAGAAATTTAACATGTATGCTCTTGCCATCTGGAATAATCGAAAAGTTTAGTGGTGCACATAGACAAGTTTGCTGTGATATTGTGTTGCTTACAATGACTTTGGGTTTGTAGAATGATAAACCCCCTATCAGGTGCACCTATGTGAGGTGTGCTAAGAGGGGATTTGAATAGTAATTCTAATTGTGGGCATTAAGGTCTTAGCGGTAATTTCTGTTAGGCTTAGTCATTTAGCCAGTTATGCTTTCTGTTTGGGTTGTTGTAACGATGGGGGATATATAGGAGTGGACAGAGGGAGTGGAGGGCAAGGAATTTTTGTGTGGGATTTGGAGCTAGTCTCCGGGGGAGAGAAGCTGGCCTCTCGAATAGCCAAGCACTATCTGTTGATCTTAATTTTCTTTCAATCAATTAAAGTTTACCTTCGTTCTCTGGCAAAATCTTATCAATCCAATTATCTCTATTTCTATCCTCCTCACAAAATTTGTGCCACCAGAGACTTAACATGTATGCTCTTGCCATCTGGAATAATCGAAAAGTTTAGTGGTGCACATAGACAAGTTTGCTGTGATATTGTGTTGCTTACAGTGACTTTGGGTTTGTAGAAAAATGTAAATATGCTAATATACACTTATTAAAATTTGATTGGTGATTTTAATCAATTTGCACATTCTTCCAAAATCTTCTCCTTTTTTCTTCTTCTTCTTCTTCTTCTAGCACTATCTCATTACCCGTGTAATTTGTTTCTTGTAAAATTTGTGGTGTCTTGGAGTAATAGTGGATCTTTTATATTCATTTTGTTCCCATTAAGTTTGCTAATTATTTTTGGTAACCTCCTTCAGATAGCTGTTTATGGGAAGAGCTTTAACCATTCAGCGAGGGATGCCTGGGAACTATTCCAATCAACGGGTGTGGAAGCACTTGTTGCCTATGATTGTTCTGGTGCTGTTCTACTAATGGGGACTCTGTTGGGTGGACTCATCACTGGAACTTGCGCAGGAGTCTGGACATGGACAAAATGGAGTGACAGAGTAATTATGGTTGGTTCTACTGCTATGTTGATGGGAATGGTCTTGGTAATTATCTTTCCAAACAAAGCTTATCCTTTTCTGTTCTTAACTTTTTCTTCCACTCTTTTTGTTGATTACTCGTTAATGGTCATCTCTTTCATTTTTACGAGTTTTTTTGGTTATTACCTCAGTAATACAATAACATATTTTTTCTTATCTGTAAACAAGAGTGTTCTATAATCTTTTCCTTAGACAATGTATATAGTGCATGGTATGGCAGCTTACATAGTTAATTTTTTGGGGAAAAATTCTCTTTCGGGCTGACAGTTTACCGGTATAGCATGGTGAAACTGCTTGAATGTGTAGGTCGGACTGGCAATGGTGGTTGTGGAAAGCGCCGTTACATCCATATACATATGTTACGCCGAGGATCCCTTGTTAATTCATCGGTGGGATGCCGAATTTTTCAACCAGATGTCAGAGACACTGCACCAGCGTCTTCAATATAGGAGTGCACGAGCAAGGGAAGTTTTAACTCATAGCCGCTTTGATGCCCAAATGCAAGAAACACTTCCTATTTGAAATGAAAACCCTTTACATGTTTTGTAAAATGTACAATGTAATTCATTTGCACCTTAATTTATTCATCCATATTTACATGAATACTTGCTCTGTCATCTCTTATTTCATTTGAAGGAATAGGTTAGGTTTCATTCCTTATACGTATTTAAATATTACACAAGGTATACTATGGGTTTCATCTGAGATGTTGTGCCTTGAAACTATCAATTTTGATCTCATTTCGACTGCCTTGGAGTTTTGTCATATATACAGAAAGCCTGAAAAAGGGGAAGGTCCAACTTGAAGTATGCATTACATTTTAGGCTGATTTTGTGTGTCTTGGGCTGGTAAATGCTGAGAAGGGTAACCCAGTTCACCACCTCGCGGCCCATGCCTTTACTTTGCTTGATCTCAAAACTCAATTAGAAGCATTATGCATTATCATATGAACAACAATACTAGGACCAATTTCCTCTCTTTTAGGAGGAGAAAAGGATCCCTACTTAGCCACTTTCATCACTTTTACTATTTTTATGCTTCAAGCTTGCACAAGAGTTTTGTGAAAGAAACATTTATCTGTACAAATATATGTATATATATATATTTATTTTTTGGCTTCATTGGATGTATAAGAAATACAACAATTAATATATATATTTTTTGGCTTGCACAAGAGTTTTGTGAAAGAAACATTTATCTGTACAAATATATGTATATATATATTTTTTATTTTTTGGCTTCATTGGATATATAAGAAATACAACAATTAATTCTATGTTGTTCTTGCTTATTCTCGGGATGAAGGGATGCCCATGAAACAACTTCAAAATCAACCCAAGGTTCTAGTTCTTTTACCCTTTTAATTTCAAGATTCTAATTCAGAATATCCTTATCCTTGTCTTATTTCTCTGTTGTCTTCTTTTTCTTTTTCTTTTTTAAAAGCAGGAAACTCTAGTCTGGACTTCAACCGAGAAAAACAAGTATACTATGTCGCGTTGGGACAGCTGAGACTAGTCTTATCTAGAGTTTGTAGACTGTATAGAGGCCTGAGACAAAATCATCAGAAGAATATTCGTCGCGATTTTCTGGGTCTTCTTTTCTTCTGCATTTTATATAAAGGCCA
Source organism: Trema orientale (assembly GCA_002914845.1). NCBI lineage: Eukaryota > Viridiplantae > Streptophyta > Magnoliopsida > Rosales > Cannabaceae > Trema > Trema orientale. The sequence goes on from JXTC01000122.1 coordinate 721,858, forward strand.
AATTATGCCCCACTTTGTTTCCATTTCTAGCAAGTAATTATTTTAATCATTATCAACCGGACCAGATCAAAATATGCTTAAATCAGCATAATACTCTTAATTGAATCCCGTGCATGAAATGATGGATGAAAATCCTTCAGACCCAGCTAGTAAAAAATCAAGGTCATGGAAGAGAATCTCGTCAATCCTTTTCGGTAACTTGTGTTGGGCCTAAAAAGTTCAAAGCCCAATTCCCTTCATTCTTTTTCCTCTTGCGGGAGTTTAGGAAAACAAAATTAAAAAGTAGCAAATTCTTCAAAATCGAGACGTTTGATGACTCCGAATTATCCATCAGAACCCGATTTATTTGTTACTTAATTGACCAAGAGCAATTTTCCCTTTCTATTTGAGAATATTGAACGCATTCATAATTCTGAGTTTCATGTTACTTTTACCAAACAAGT
>JXTC01000122.1:722381-772974 GCA_002914845.1 Trema orientale
TACTAGTTATTCTAATTTTTTAAGCAACTTATTTAAAAGACTTGCGATATAATAAGGAAGATGTTTCAAATGCCACATAGAAACACATGGGTTACTCGGCAGACCAGTCTGATGTAGCCCATTTGATATCTTCGTATCCAAAGAGTCAACAACCGCATTATTCACAAAAATTTATGATAGTCACTCAATAAGTTATAGGTTGAGTGGCCATGTTATTAAACTTGTTTCACTAAAAAAAGACGTGGACGATATGTCATCTTTGCTAATGGATCAATCCGTATCATCCTATTTTTATCAGATATCCCAAAAGATGACTATGTTAATTGATTTTATCAGATGTTCTCGAAAGATGAGTATGCTATTCGATTGTCCGATTGGTGACTATGTTGTTTGATTACCTGGAAGGTGACTGTCACGCAAGATCTTGTTGTCAATCATTTAAATATCGTAAAATAAAAAAAAAATGTTAAAAGTAATTGTCAATATAAATTATAACCTATGGATTCCAATTTTTTATTTTTTTATTCTACACATTCTATTGTCTTTCATTTTTGGTATTCAACTTTCTTCTTTTCCGTTAGGCTTAAACAAGTACTTTTTCTTGAGAAAAAAAAGAGCAAAAAGGAGTTGTAACTTATAGTTCTTATCACTGTTCCAGCACGTTACAGAAAAATCAGTAGGAAAAGCTGGTGGATAGAAAGTGATAAAAGAAGGGAAAAAAAATAAAGGCTCTGTCACGTGCCTCAGAGCTTCACTTGGATAATTCTAATATTTCAACACGCAAATGTCACGTGATTTCACGAAATCTCAAAACGGCAGCGCATCAGGGGTTAGAAGAAGTGCAAAGCTGTGCCCGTACATGCACTAAAAGAGCAAAGACCAACCAAATAGAAGAAAATAGTAGAAGAAGCTGAAGTAGAAGTAATGAGTTGAGTGGTACTTGGGGGGGGGGGAAAAAAAAAAAGTGGTACCCCAAAAGAAAAAATGAAAAGAGAAAAAAGAAAAGAAACACAAAACAAAAGACGAGAGGGTGCTCAGAGAAGTGTACGATTGCCGTATGAAATGCGTCATATTCTTTTGGCTTTAGGCATAATCATATGGACTTTTTTTATTGTGTAAAAATCCCATATCATATCATATTTATTATTATTGTCATTTATTATTTTTCTATTATATGTGTGTATGTATATGTCTGTCTCTGGCTCTGGCTCTGGCTCTGGAACAGGACAGGCCACCACAGGGGGCAGAGGACTGGGGCTGAGCGAAGTGGCTAAAAACTCCTTATGGACAATTTACCCAAGTGGTTCCTTTCAAGCAAACCCTTGTTTTTAAAGCCTCATAAATGAAACATAAAGCCAAAAACAGACTATATTATACTCTTTTCTTTTCTTTTTTTTTTTAATTAGTTTCTTTATCACATTTTCTTTTGGTGTGTGTTGTTATTTTTGATTCACATCTCATCACAATCCCATCATTTTTCGCGCGATGTGGACACTGTTCCCCATGAATGGCTCTCTCTCTCTCTCCAGTCTCTGTATTTTTTTGGGTTTTTAATTTTTATTTTTTTTTTGGGATTAGATGATCTAGAGAGAGAGAAAAAAGCATCTAGTTCTCTGCCCTAATAAGCCTAAGGCTAAGCTCAAGTTACCCACAGTAGGAAGAGAGCCCTAGAGAGAAAAAGAGGGACAACCAGGATTCAGCTAAGTAGGGGTCGTTTTTTTCGTCTAGGGGAGTGGGACTTGTACTGCTACATGCATTATACATACATACCCACTCTCTCTCCTCCAATGCGTGGAGAGAGTTGATGTCTTTTTTTGTCTTTTATCATTTTTATAATATTTGATGTCGAATTATATTAAGGTTAATGATATTCGTGATAAAGAAAATCTGCATAATTAAAGATTTTAAAAATTTAAGAATAATGAAAATAGTCGAAATATATTTTATGCAAGTAGAATATGTTGTTAAAGTCTCTTTCTTTCTTTTTCTTTTCTTCATTATGCCTAACTTGTGAATACATTAAAATAAGTCTTGTGACTACAAAGAAAATGTGCCAAACGTTAATCATAATCCATAATGCATTATGTTAATTGCACTAAGGAGAACTCTAGCAAGTTCTGCTTTTTGCTTTTGTGGTTGTGAAAATTAACAAGTTGGGAAGTGGGAACTATATGTATACCATTAATTGGATAACAATCTATTCCGTTTTAAAAAATTCAATTACTTTATTTATTTTAAAAAGAAAGAAGCTTCTACTTTTTTTTTTGGGGGTTGTTTTTAAAACATTCCCACCTTTCTAATTCTTTTTAGCAGAATATTAATTTATATAATGTACGTACGGATACTTGATAGTAGCTATCATGTTTGGTACATAATCATAACATAATCATGTTCTTCTTGATGTGCGCTATCACCCATAAAATATATAAGAAAAGCCACATAATATAAGGTGGACAAAGCAATGTTATTAACTTAATAGTGTTAACAAAGTGCCACTTGCACATAACCATACATTTGTAAAGTGTTGAATTTTCGGTCATGACTTGAACCTTACCCTTTTTACTCTTGATCTAGAAGCACTAATCTTATCGACTGACATTTATTTTAAAGATTAGTTGCTATTATCTTGTCAAAATAAACATAGTAATATAGGTATCCGAAACCATATCAAAATCAAATAATAATCAAATTTTATGTTATAAGGTATTAAATGTTACAAGATATCTATTCCTACCATAGCATAAAAAATTTCCAATTGTGATGAATGTTTTGTTGAAAGACCAATAATAAACACTTAAATTCAACATTTTGTTGCATAGAAGTAATGACCAATAAGGTGCATATGACAATGAGCTACATTATCCAGGTGGGGGTGAAAGCAACGCATGAGGGTAAGAGAGTGGGGGGCTGATATGGAAGTGTGTGGGGGTATTGGGAAACTAAAATCCCAAGTCAGAAAGCAATTATAAAAAGCCTGCTCTTTTTCCTTAAAAATTATTATTTCAAATTTAATAAAAAAGAGCAGCCGTACTGATACGCTATCCTGTTCTTAAAGATACATCAAGATTTTCTTCACTTCAATGCTCTTTCTTCTTTATTAATCTTCTTCTTCCTTCTTCAAACAACTCCAATAGGCCATAGTATACATATAATCCCAAACCATCTTTCTCTTTTTAACCCTTTGTTCTACGTTTTCAGACAGAAGAAAAGAGAAGAACAACTACAAGTTTGGTAGTGTTTGAGACCAAACAAAAATGCAAAGCTTTAAAGCAGCTCCATCAAACCCTGAATTGTATACTCACTCTTCCTTCTATTTCAGGTCTTGTTCTCTCTCTTATCCTTTTATACTATGTTTTGTTTTTGGGTTGGTTATGTGTATCAAAATGAAAGAAAGTTGCCAACTTGGTTAGAACCCTGTTTGGGGTTTCGTATAATAGGTTTGTTTATTGAAAAAAAAAAAAAAAAAACAGGGGAGATGAGTGTAGCCGAAACCAAACACGGTTCTCGGATCTTGGGGAGCTTGAACACTCCGCTGCTGCTTTTACTCACGATGATGCTGTTGATTTAAGCCCAAGTATACCCTTTTCCTCCTCTTTCTCTCTCTCTTCTTGTAATATATATTGTATATTTGTAATTTATTATAGACATTGTCGTTTACAAGTAACCATCTCTAACTACTTTTTCTTTTATGGATTTTGGATTTTGTTGTAGGCTCCATCTTCAGTTTAAAATCAAACAACAACAACATCGCTGTTTTACCTAATAACTTGCACCACCATGGGACCTTCAACCCGGTAAAGCCACCTCTACCCACTTTTTCTTTTCACATTTCTGTTAATGGGTTCTTTTTCTTTTATCCTTTTTCATCCTCTAACTTGGGGTGGCCATGGTGCTTGTGTCAAAACGACATGTTTATTTTTATTTTTTATTTTTTTTTATTTCTATAGAGCGCGGCATGTTTGGAAATAGCTCCAACGACAACAGGGACGAGCTGCGTGGACACAGGGCAGCGGCATCAGCAGGAAGTGGTGTACCATCAACATCATCATCAGCAGCAGCAGAAGGGGGCGAAGGTGGTGGTTTCGCCTTTGGGAAACGGACACTTTGAGAATTGGGGTGATTCGGCCATGGCAGATAATAGCCAGCAGACTGACACTTCCACAGATGTTGACACTGATGATAAAAACCATGTTAGCTTACCCCCCTTCTCTCTCTCTCTCTCTCTCTCTCTCTCTTCTCCTGTTTTTTCAAATATACAAATCTTTCCACTGGTTTATTATAAAGTTTTTTAAGTGGGAATCTTCGAGTTTAATGGCTGGTCAGCTTGGAATTTTAACAATTTTCTTTGGGGGTGCCAAAATCTTTTGGATTTGTTAGACTTGATCAATGGTGGGTCAGCTGATGGGACCCAAACTAGTGGTGTTGGGTAGTAGTAGTACTTCTGTGCCATGGCTCAGAATCTGTACAAAATTTTGTGATGGACCCATATCTTAATTAAGTATCTATATTCACCAGAAGGTTGTGAAAATAAGATTGATTACTAAAAAGTTAATCTCTCTTCTTTTTTTTTTTTTTTTTTTTTTTTGTAGTATAGAGTTCAGATGTGATTGTGAAGTTTCTGATTGTAGCTTTCGATTTGGTGTTAGTTTCATGGATTACAGCATGGGACACTTTCAGTTGTGGATTCCATGGAGGACCAGGCCAAGACCAAAACTGGGGACCAAAAGGTCATTTATTCTTATACACGTGTTCTTTCTTGTCTCTTGTGTTTATGTTTTCGTTTTACTTTAATTGTGTTCTCTGGGATTTAGTATGGTTATCAAATTTGCAGACTCTTCGAAGGCTGGCTCAGAATCGAGAGGCCGCGAGGAAGAGTCGACTTAGGAAGAAAGTGAGTAATGCATCTCTCTGTTCTTAAATTTGTGAGATTTAATATTTTAATCGTCAAATGAATAATAATACATAGTGATTTCTCTAACTTGGATTTTTAAGACAAGTAGAATTACATAGAAAATACACATTCAAATTGTGACAGCTATACCTTGGTGTGTCCTTGATAAAAACTTGGAGCTCCTTCATCAAATGAAAAATGAAAAATGGGCAATGTCAATGTCTTAAGTTAATGAATGGAACATATTTGGATGATTTATAGGTTTTGGTTTTGGATAGGCATATGTCCAGCAGCTGGAGAATGGTAGACTAAGGCTTCAACAACTAGAGCAAGAGCTTCAGCGAGCACGCCAGCAGGTACATGGAATTAAAATAATTTTCCTTGCTAATATTATTACCATCATAATAAGTGTTATTATTTTCCAGGAAAGGGAAGGTGGGATTGTTTTCTCTCTCTCCTTACCATGTTTAAAACTTGTTTAATCATGGGTTTGATCATGCCTCATTGCAGGGTTTGTTTATTGCCTCTGGATTTCCTGGTGATCATAATCAGTTGTTAGCTGGAAATGGTACGTATCTTCTTTTATGTGTATCATTAGCAAGCTTCAGTTTTTGGCATTCCTAATCGATATATACAATACTTAAGTTGATTATGTAGATATTCCGATATAGATATTATAACACGTGAAACATTCGTCAAATAAATGTCTTGTGTATTTTTCTCAGAATGAAAAAAGAGCTTGTTCCTTTCCAAAAGAAAAAAAAAAAAAAAAAAGGAAGAGCTCGGTGAAGTGGTCAAGACTTCTTTTCTCCATTTATTGATATAATAATGATATGCAATCCGTAAAAAGTCAAACCTTTGACCATTGTACTAAGAGCAACTGTAGCAAAGCAAAAAGAAGAAAGTTGTTTTGATTGTCAGTGGACATGTAGCAAAATCAACGTAGAGGTACTTGAAATGAAAAAAAAAAAAAAAATTTATTGCAAAATCATATAAGCAGGCGTAAATTTGGGAAATAATAAAGATTCTAGAGACCAGACTGAAGTTTGTGCTGGTGTGCTTCTTTAAGAACGTTGACAGTTACGGAAAAAAAAATTGGTGTTCTAATCCTATCAAAAGTCTTTTTTCAACTCAGAGTTGCTATTATTAACTTAAATCTTTGATGATCAAATTATCTGAAAATAATCTTATTATGTTTTATATACCTTGTCACATGTTTCTGGGATTGATTTTTCATTTCCAGGGGCACTTGCATTTGACTTGGACTATGCGCGCTGGCTTGACGAACATCAACGGCTGATAAATGATCTGAGATCGGCCGTTAATTCCCACACGGGCGATAACGAATTACGCGTTCTTGTTGACGGAGTGATGGCGCACTATGACGAAATATTCAGGATGAAGAGCGTGGGTGCCAAGGCTGATGTCTTCCACATGCTCTCTGGCATGTGGAAGACGCCTGCCGAGAGGTGTTTTATGTGGTTGGGCGGGTTCAGATCATCAGAAGTTCTTAAGGTGGTTATCTTTAGTTTCAAATTTCTTGTATTGCATTTTGCTAGAGAATAAAAGAAGGAAGTAAAAAAGTAAAAGAAAAAGAAGCTTTTTGGATTTTGTTTTTCTTTCCTTGATTGTTTCTTGTCTTGGAGATTCAGATACTTGGGAACCACCTTGAACCTTTGACAGATCAACAGTTGTTGGGCATCTGTAATCTGCAGCAATCTTCCCAACAGGCCGAGGATGCCTTGTCACAAGGGATGGAAGCTCTCCAACAATCTCTTGTGGAGACACTTTCCTCTGCCACCCTTGGGCCCGCTGGATCGGGCAATGTCGCCGACTACATGGGCCAAATGGCCATTGCAATGGGCAAGTTGGCTACTCTAGAGAACTTCCTTTACCAGGTACTCACTCTGAACTTCCATCAAACAGATCATCTACAACATGAGACAAGAATACTCATCTAACTCTTTGTTTTCTATCATTTTAAAAAAAAAAAAAATTCTCTTAGGCTGATCTTTTGAGGCAGCAAACTCTCCAGCAAATGCATCGAATTCTGACAACCCGCCAGGCCGCTCGCGCTCTTCTCGTTATCAGCGACTACTTCTCACGTCTTAGAGCGCTCAGTTCGCTATGGTTGGCCCGCCCCAGGGAGTGATTTTTCTCTGTCTCTGGTTAATCACCAAGTGACTAAACCTGTTAATTAATTAAGCAGCCAAATTCCCATTTGTTAGGAAGAAGATTTAACAGTTCTTGGAAGAAACGATGGTGAACCACTTTGGATTGGTGCCCTAATTTGGCATGGTGAATATGATCACATGATAGTTTAGATCCTGTACATGGCTCCCTAGAACATTAACCCTGTGGACTTCAATGGTGACTGATGGTATAACTAGTGGGGGTACATCCTGTTTTCCTAGCTCTTGGCCTTGGGTAGGGGGCTACTGATGTATTAACCCTTGTTCACCTTATGGTGGTGGCCTTATACTATACTAACGTTTAGTTTATTAGATAGTTTTATGGTGTTAAAGGGGTTACTAATTGTTCTAACAGGCACTTTGTTCTATCATATATTTGTGTCTGTTTCACATTTTCTTGGCTAATTTTAAAAGGGTTTAAGTGTTTGGCGGATGCCATGTTTGTTAACTTTTGCTTTTGACCTTTTTCTTGCCTAGTGGGAAGAAGCCACTTGCTTTGATCACTTTTAAGAAATTAATCAACTTGTAGAGGCCATATTCATAAATCCGTATAAGAATAATATTAATAAAGGAGTTATATTTCCACTCCCAAATGGTATAAAAAACACTCATTTTTTTGAAATTTTTTTATTGCAATTTTATGCTTAAATGAAAAAACTAAAATATACAATTAAATATCCTTTGAACTGATTTTTGAAAATTCATTCCTAATAATTACACCTCACCATAGTACAATTAGAAATCCTAAAGTTTCTATGAAAAAACTAGAATGTACAATTAAATGTCCTTTAAACTAATTTTTGAAAATTCATTCCTAATAATGACACCTCATAGTACAATTAGAAATCCTAAAGTTTCTCTATAAGCCCTGGCAATTTTATGCTTAAATGACTAAACTAAAATGTACAATTAAATCTCCTTTAAACTAATTTTTGAAAATTCATTCCTAATAATCACACCTTGCAATTAGAAATCCTAAAGTTTCTCCGTAAGTCCGAACTCCAATCAATGCTAAAAATTCTTATGATAATTTTGTTCATCAATGGATGTTTATTGCCCTTTTAGTTTAGCAATACTACAATAATTGGTTCACAATGTTACGATTTTTGCTTGTTAGTGATTTACGATTATTGCATTCAAATACAGATCCAAAGACACAAAAGTTTTAAGAAACGATATCATTATGGAGAAATGAATATTCATCAAATTTGTGTTCCATTTTGAGTCTTCTTTATTTTCTTAATTGTTTTTTTTTTAATGATTTTATAATAGATGCCGTGCTATTGCTATACACTTTCATACAATGCAATTTTTTATATTTTTGGAAATTAACCAAGTATGGTTTAATCAAACGCCAATTTAGTGCTTTAGAGATTAATTGGTCTTTTGTCCTCAGAAATCGGGAACAAAAAACGACAAACAAAATACAGAAAAAAGCGCATGAGTGGAGAAAAGGGCAATGCAGAGAAAATGGCCATTTTTATGCCCCTTTTAGTAAATAACCTCATCATTAAATTTATAGGTAAATGGCTCAACCAATAATCCAATGAAATTATATATATATATATATATGGGTCATGTTTCAATGGAGTTTTTTGTTTTTGCTCCATGGATGGGTACTTTGACCAAGTTGAAAATGACTTGCAATAACAAGTCATTTTTACCTACAACCATTCCTATTCTATTAGAGAATCCTCTTTCCATTGTGTTAGGAATAAGATTTGGGAATGATTTTTTAAGGAAAATAATTTGAAATAGTTTTTNTAATCATGATAAAGAGAACTCACGTTAGTTGATTAAAAAAAATTAAAAAATATGCAAAAAATAATATTTTAATCAATAATAATCAAATAATTAATAAAAAAATAGTTGATTGTTTTATTAAAAAGTAATTTTTTATAAAGCACGTAAAATGAAAGGAAAAAAAAGAGAAAGAAGGTGAGTGATGACGATTAACACATTTGCTTGTTAATAAAAAAATACAAAATTAATATTTTAATCAATAATTATCAAATCATTATCAAACATGGAATAAGAATAAAAAGAAAAAAAAAATAATGGAAAGATGATTGAAAAAAAAAATGTCCAACTCATAGGTCATAAACAGGTTGCCTATATGTTTAATCATAAATAATTTTCTATATATATATACATATTAATTAGATTTTTTTTTTATAAAATTACTAATATTATTATAACCATTAGATTAAAATCTAATGGTCCAAATTAGAATACCCATCTATGGAGTAAAAACAAAAAACTCCATTGAAACATCACCCATATATATATATATATAAAAGGCGCGTCTACAGTAGGGGTGCCCTTACGTAGGGCTCTGTCTATTGACCGTTGGATGAGAATCTATATATAAATAGATTCTCCATAGATTCCCGTTATTCCCCACAGATTCCCATCCAACGATAATTAAGGCATGACCCTACGTAGGGACGCCCCTACCGTAGCCATCCCCATATATAAATTAGCCCAATGAAATTGAGAAATTTCATTAAATATGCTCCAAACGGGAGCTATTTACAAACATGTGACCTATTCACTAATTGTTCAAAAAATATGACTCTGACTAAAATAAATACCCCTAAAAGCATAGTTTTAGTTATTTGATTTTGAAAAAAAAAATCAGAAGAAAAAAAAAGAAAAGAAAAGAAAGAACAGTCGATTGAGACCACCGTCACACCTTTCTCTCTTTTGGTATCAAATTTGAACGATAATTATGCCCGCAACATTAAAGGAAATAATCGGCCCTGTTTCCAAACTTTCTCGCTCTCATCTCTCTCGTGGACGATGAAGAAATTTCTATGTTTAAATGTTGTGGGCATAATTTAAAATAGTTTGTATTTGAGCTTCAAGATATTCTGTGGGAGATTTTGCATTAAAAATTAAATTTAGATCAATTTCTAAGAATTTTTCTGAAAGTTTGGTCTAGTTACCTCGACAAATATCGAAAATTTCGATGTCATTTCGATGATAATTCGATATTATTTTAATACTATTTCGATGACCATACTTAATTTTTTAGATTCCATTATAAAAACATACTTCATTGAAATGATATGAATTTCATCGAAAAGTTTCGATGTTCGTTAGGATAACTAGTCCAAATTCCCAGAAATTCATAGAAATTGATCCAAATTTTATTTTAATGCAGAATCAACTACAGAACATTTTGAAATTCAAATACTAACTATTTTAAACTATACCCATTACGTTTCTCTAAGCTTTTATAGTTAAAAAAAATTATTTAGTTGAGAGAAGATTGAAGATTGAGAGGAAGCATAGAAGAATAGAAAGAGAAAAGCGAGAAATAGTGAAAGAAAGCTAGTCTAAGTTTCGAAGATAGTTAAGTCTTTTCAGGGAGTCTAGTCATATTTTTTGAAGTTTTATTGGGTAGTCATACGGTTATAAATATGACTCATTCAGAGCATATTTTATGAAATTTCTCATGAAATTCACTCCCAAAAATCCCCCTGATTTAGTTTCATGTATCTTTATCTTCTCCATGCCATTACCGCAAACTAGAAGCGCCATGCTTTTAAGAGTCCACCAATGACTTCACGAGACCAGAATGATGAGGTTCATGAGCTTTGAAGAGTCGATCTACGTTCTTTGAGAAAGAGCATCATTGAAATGTACCAAAAAACAAAGCTCCATCGACGAAGATCGATGAGGATCGACGAAGATCAACGCATCTTTGAATTGGCCATTGCTTTCTTCTTCTTCTTCTAGTTCAAAATCAAAGCAGATCAATCCTGTTTTTTGTTTTGGGTGAGTTTGGGTTAGGGGAGTAGTTTGGCCTTGGGCTTGGTGAAATGGGCCGAAGTACGCACGTGAGGTATAATGGTAGAAGTTTGGTAGATGCGTTTTTGGAATGGAGTTGGTATATCTATTTTTGAGCACGGTATATATATTTATATACTTATTGAAAATTGTTTGGGCTTTATTATGAGAACTTAGGTGTTAGGTGTATATGTTTTTGTTTGTGGAATATATAGTTCTGAGTATGGTAAGTATGTTGATGTGTCTTTTGAAAATTATTTATACATTTTGAGATTTAGGCGTTCGGTATATATGAAATGTCTCGACACATATATTTCTTAGCATAGTATGTATGTTTATGTACATACTGAAAAATGTTTGGGCTTTGTTTTGAGAACTTAGATATTTGGTAAATCATTTTTTGCCCATGACATATATAGTTTTGAGTATGGTATATATGTTTGTGTATTTCTAAAATTATTTGCACATTTTCAAAATTTAGATGTTCAATATATATGTAATATGTCTTAGTAAATATATTTATGTGCACGGCATATATGTTTATGTACTTACTGAAAATTATTTGGGCTTTGTTTTGGGGACTTAAGTGTTCAATAAATAAGTTTTTACTTGTGGTACATATAGTTTTGAGTACTGTATATATGTTGATGTGTCGTCTAAAAATTGTTTGAAATTTTTGAGAATTTCGGTGTTCGATATACATGTAATATGTCTTGTTACATATATTTCTGTGCATGGCATATACGTTTTTGTACTTACTAAAAATTGTTTGAGATTTGTTTTGAGAAATCGGGTGTTCGGTAAATAAGTTTTTACTCGTGATGTATATAGTTTTGAATCTAGTATACACATTTGATAGCGGTCGTTAATGCAATCAAATTAGAATTTATAATACCTCATCTAACTATCCTAAAAATCCTAAAGAAACCTAGTAAACCCTAGTACGGCGGCAAAAATGGTCGATCCAATAAGAAATTGGTCTAGTTAATAAGATATTAATCCTAATGTTTAGCAGATTTCTAACTAAAACTAAAAGTAAATAGAGATAAAGAAAATAAATAAAGTGCAAACAATAATAAAATAAACAGGTTAAAGGATCATTCTCCACAACTAAATACTCCTATTAAATTAGTTACCGAAGTTCTATAACTAATTACTATTCAGAATTACTAATCATAGGCAGCTGACACTCGCCACTAACCCCGCACTTTATCAATAGTCATTAGACAAAATAAGCTCTTCATCTAGATTCTATTAGCTAGATAATATCGAATACACTCACTCAATTAGTCTAGACTAACACATTAAGAACTAGAGTAGGTTGAATCTAGATAATAATCGCACGCGGATTATTTGATCTAAAGTTATATCTTTACCATAGATTAATTAAATTACATAATCTAATTCTCACTATGATTGTGCTACTACTATTAGAAATCCTAGACAATTTCGGATCTAGAATCTAATACAGCTATAGAAATCTATTATGCTTAATCTAGTTGTGCACCTAAATACATAAAATAGAAATCATAATCATCAAAGCACGGAAGAACAATAACAATTCTGCAAATATAGCAATTGATTTATAAAACCAAAGAACTGACAAATATTCATGTCTAAGGCTTTGAAATTACCCTTAACTTAACCTAAACTTAATCTAGTAATAATATAAAAGAACGAATAACAGAAATATGATGTTAGAAAACTAAAAATAAAAGGGAAAAAAACGAAAAAGTAAGAAGAACAAGGACGACTATAGCTCCCCCCTCTAGGCTCTCTCTCTCTCTCTCTCTAAGTCTTTAAGTGTCTCTAATATCCTCCAAAGCTAACCTAGAGACCCGTATCTATAATAAAATTGACCTAGGAGGCGTATTAGAGGTTTCCCGTACAGATTCGAAGTCCCAAAAGTGGAAAATACTTAAAATCGGTGGACTTTCCACATCTCTAATGCTGCGACGCACGGGTTCTAGTGTCGTAGTGCTGAGTTTCTGCTTCACGGGCCCTTTTTATTTTTTTTCTTCTCTCATCTGCTGGGGCCGCAACAACAAAGTCCAGCACCGATGCGTTGAGTCTCTGTTCTACCGGTGCTTTGTTGCTTACTCTAATTTCGCTCCAACATGTCTTATTTTAACTCTTTTTCAATCTTTTCATCTTTTAACACCTAATTAACATAAAACAAGGTAATTAGCCTCAAAATAACTCAAAAACTAGCAAAGTAATGTAAAGAATTAATCATCATTTGTGTAAATTGACACATATCAATGTTGATGTGTCGTTTGAAAATTGTTTGTACCTTTGAGAATTTAGGTATTCGATATATATGTAATATGTCTTAGTACTTGTTAACGAAGGTTTTGTCAATAACGAATTTAAGAAATTGTGAGATGTAGCTTGTGTGTGAAAAGAGTTGGTAAAACGAAAATAAATAAGGAGACGAATTTTATAGTGGTTCAGCTCCAAAGAGGATGAGCCTACGTCCACTGTTCTTCACTATTTTTTTGGAGAATTACAAGAGTTTCTCTAAGTCTCAAGGTGAGAGCAAAGAAAGAATTACAGAGAGAGTGTAGAGTGAAGCGATTGTCAGATGAAAAATAATGAGACTGAGCCCTCTTTATATAAGTGAGGGTGGCTCAATGTTTCTCAATTGTGAAAATAGAAAAGTACATAATCAGAAGATACAATTTCAGGTAACAACACAGAATTGGGTAATAACTAATAAATGGATTACTTGATTTCTACTCGGAAGCTTGTTTCCTTTTTTTTGCAGATTACCCATTTGAAGAAGCTTAGTCTAGTTTCTTTTTATTACTACTCCAGGTCGCATGTCATTTATTCGAGGAAGGTCGCACTTCGATCAAAAGGCACTTATGCGATCTGACGCATCTACCTCACGATCGTTGACTTTCCTTTTCTGGTATTGACTAGTGATGTAGATTTAAGATTGCACAACAGTACTTATACTTCTAAGCACGATATATAGTTTCTTGATATGCCAAGTAACAAAATTGATATACTACGAATAATAATTCATATGCCAATTACCAGAGCAATTTCAACTAAGAAAAGTGAAAATTAATTGATGGCAAGACACACTAAAGTACTATATTATGTATGAGCACTTCTCCAAGAAATAATTAAAAAAACCAAAAATATGAAGAATAAATTTCTTTCTCATCGGATTCTTTCTAAAAACTGATTGAATTCTAAAAAAAAAACTTATCAATCTTGCTTATGGAAGAAGGGAAAAAGGCAAAGATCAAACGAGCACGAAGGCAATATAGATCAAACGATGTCAAATAAGATTAAATGACGGCGAAAATTGAAATTGAATGGTCGGAAACAATGGTGGAAGGTATTAAGCTCAAATGACTTTGAGAGAGAAAGATGATATAGATCAAGGCTGATCGGGAACAATGACAGAGCTTGAATGATCGAGAACAATGGTGGAGCTTGGATTGTCGGGAATAATGGTGGAAACTATTAAGAAGTGCTCCTTAAACTTTGAGAGAGAGAACTTTATCATAAAGAAATGGCTAATTAATTAAATTTGTTAGATAATTATTTATTAACGTAAAAGAAATGGCCATATAGTAATAACTTAAAGAAACAGACTTTTGCTAAATTAGTAGACAAAAAAATGACATAGGCATAATTTCTCGAAAATATAGTTGAGAAGTTTTTCATCTAATTCACCTTCCACTAGGGGGCAGGAGGGGGGAATGGAAACCCTTCAGTTTCCACTCCCTTTTCCTAGAATCCTTCCCCAACCTGTATGTAGTTATCGTCGATCAAGTATAGTTGTAGAGTAGTACAAGCTTATAGGGGTCACCACTCCCTGTCTTTTTCCCACTCAACATATAGGTAAACATGCATTTTAAGTTAGTACCTTTCTTCCCGAAGCCCATGGGTCCTCAAATGAATACCTATATAACTAGAGCCTTTCTTGTCTTTCCTTCGGTCTCTAAGTCCTTTATCGACGTAACGCGATTAAAGAGATTTAAACTGGGTCCATTGAAAGTTTCTCTGATCACTTATGTCATTTTCTTGAGTGGAGTGAACCATGGGTATGGGTCACGAACGAGGGCTACGTACCAAGAAGAGAATCTGAGTTATGGGTTATAACCAGTATAATTCCCTAACCTTGAGTGAGTGCTACATGGATATACATCATGAACGAGACCACAAGTTAACTTCCTTATAGTGGGAAGGAGGGAACAGACTCAAAGGCTTCCTCCCATAGTCCACAAAGGTGTAGAGAGGAGCCGCTTTTGGGAGTGACTGAGTGACCCAACTTGCCTTACATTGAGTAAGTGATTCCAAGGATGGATCACGAACAGGACCAGTCTGATTACTTTTTATTAGATTAAGTAATTATTAGATTTATGAGTTGTTTAAGAATAAAGTGGCCAATACCCAAAACTCTGATTGTACCATCAGTGTATTCATTGAACAAAGTGCTTCCCTTATCACTCAAACTCAAATTTGTGCAATAAATCACCTTCTTCTTGTTAGCAGTAGCTATACGATTGTCCTCAATTTTCTCAGCCTCAGTCCATATCAACCTTCAAATCCTCAACAATACTTTTGCTCTCTAAATCCTGGATCTTGATATGTTATTTAATTATTTAAACTTTTGTTTATTTAATATCATCGGTCTTTCTCCATCAATATTTAGTGATTGATCACTTGGGAGAATAAAATTAATATGGTGCATAAGGAAAGACCTATTTAAGGGATAACAAGGGGTATTTATAATAAAAATATCATTTTTTAGTTTTTAAATTGGGTTTAGGGTTTTTATGTTACTTGGAGTGCAAATATAGCCCCATATTTGCCAATTAAGGCTAGCTCAATTAGTTTAGGATTCTTGGGAGTGTGTGTAAGAAGAAAGATTCGAATTCTAGTTAGACCAGTTTATGTATAAATTTTATAATTAAAAAAAAATTTAAAAAAACCCTCTAATAGGTGTTAAAATATACCTAATTAATAGTTATTTTCTAAACTACTTTATTAGTTTTTATATTTATCTAAGGCTAATTTGCTTTATTTTTGTGTTTCTAGGTGTTTTAGAGGTGAATGAGTGAAAATCAGTTGAATTGGAGTTGAAACATGCTAAAAATCCTGAAGCTAAGCTGAAACAGGGTAAAAATCCTAAAAATATACTGAAAAGAGTTATTTTTGCTAAAACTGGGTAAAAAGTAGTATTTTTACAAATTCCACAAGAAGACAAGAAGTCCAGCGCCGCGACATCCGCACAGTTCTGTGTAGAATCCCAGAAAATAGCAAAACTTTCAGAAACTCAGCGCCGCGGCGCTGGAGGTGGATTTTCACCGAAAGTTATTTTTATGGCCTACAACTCCTTATTCGCATAGAACTTGACCTAGATACCTTTTAGACTTATTTGGTTATAAATAGGACCTTCTATACCAGATGGGAGGCAGTCATATATACCTAGAAGCCACAAAAATACACTAGAAACCTAGAGAGAGAGAGAGAAAGAGAGGAGGAGAGCTTGGAAGCAGCTACAATGTTCTTCTTTGTTTCTTTTCATTTTTTTTTTTTCAATTTTTATTCAGTCTAGCTTGATGACTTTGTTGTTTATTCTCATATACATGCTAGATTATGCCCCAGGTTAGGTTAATGGTGATTCAAAGCGCTAAGTATGATTATAATTTGATTTTTTAAGATTTTATACTATTAGTTATCTATTCAAAATTGTGATTGTTCTTCTATATTTATTTGCTTTATGAATAGTATTTTACTTGTTTAGGTGCACAACTAGATGGTCTTGATATGATTCTATTGCTAGGGTTTGAATTACACGTTTGTTATGTTTAAATCTACTAGTAGCGAAACTATGGTTGATATTATCGTTTGATGTGTTAATTATGGTAGAATAATACCTAGATTAGAAATCCATGTTTATGTGATTATGATCTTGATCAATTTATCTTTCGGTGTTTAGTACTTCTATTGGATAAATCTAAAGCATTTTCTTAGGTGATCTAATAGGAAGAAATTAGCTATGGCATTTATCTAGTTAATGTACAATTTAAGGGAAGAATGGGATATTTGTGCATTTGCAAATTATCTATAATTAATGACTTTAATAGATAATTAGGCATGAAATTTAATAATCAAATTAGCATGATTGTTTAGTAGTGAAGAATAAAACCTTAACCTATTTACTTCATATTTTTGCCTTTTACTCTCTTTTTTGTTTAGTTTTAGTTTTTATTTCTAAACTCCCATAACTGTAGGATTAGTTGTTGAATCGTTAGATCAATTCTTCATAGGATCGATTATTTTTGCCACCGCACTAGGTTATACCAAGTTACATTAGGTTGAGCTAGGATAGAAATAGGAAGGTTAATTAATTTGGTATTCTAACGACCCACCACTCCCTTTTAATTATAGTTCGACGACTCTGAAAAAAGAAGTTTGCTTTTTGCTGTTATGTATTGTATATATCGAAAATTTTTTTTTCAAATTTTAGAGACCCAAAAAAAAAATTATAATTCAATAACTAGAATGAAAATTTTCAATAGCTTAAGGATTAAAAATATGTTTACTTACAAAAATTATTAACATAAACGACATTGGTATTAGGTATTAATTAAAAAAAATAGCATATATAAAATATTGAGCTTCTTACAAAATTTTATGCCCAAAGTACCGAAAATTGAAAAATCCCAGATGAGCTAAATTTATTGAAAAATTCTGGATTGATTTAGAAAAATCACTTTTTAAAAGTTTTTTTTTAAAGAAAAATTACAATTTTAATAAATATTTAGAAAATACCACCGTTTCTTCAAAATTGGTATTTTTAGTGATATTCAATGTAGCAAGTTGGGTTACTTGGGGTTACAATCTAATTATTTGAGGTAACTTCATTTATTATTTCAAGTATCTCATCAATTAATAAAAAATTATATTTTTCTAATTAAAATCTGAGATTTTTAAAACAAATTTTAAAATCCGAGATTTTTCAATTTTGTTTTGAAAAATTACCATAAAAATCAAATTTCCTCTAACAAGTTTTTGAGAAAAAGACACCTAGTACTACCTTTTGATAAATAATACCAAGAATACTATGTTCAAACTTTTTCTTATTTTTGTACTACTTTTTTTTAGAAAAATAACAAATTCTTGCTAAGAAAGACCAAATAACGTCTTAGAATTTCTATTTTTTCTTGTTTCTTTTTGCTACTAGTTTACTTGTAGCTGATCACTCTTAAAACTAATTACCAATTTATTATTAGAAATCATAAACTAATTGATTTTTGGAAACTAGAAACTAAATTGGTTACTAAAAACCAACAACTATATTAGTTTTCACCATAAATATCATAACTATTTAGTTAATAAAAACTGAAAACTAAATTAGTTTTTATCATAAACAGTAGAACTATTTAGTTAATTTAATTATTGATTACTAGAAATCAATTTGGTTATTGGAAACTAGTTGCCAGAATCTAAAAACCAATATATATTTCTGTTGCTTTTACTTCAAAAATATAATTATTTAATTTGAGAACTTGATCATATTCTTCAGTGTCCTTATTCAATGCTTCACCCAATTCTTACTACATGGCATTCTTCAAATAGAAACCACAATGGTTTCTAGGAAATTTTTGTGATTTGAAAAAGAAACCACAATAGTTTCTAGGAAATTTTTATGGTTTCCTGTGATTTACTTAGCTACAGGGCAATCTGCTAAAAGTAAACCACGATGGTTTCTTGTGATTTATTTAGCTACAGAACATTCTGCAAAAAGATAACCATAATGGTTTCCCAGAAATGTTCATGGTTTCTTGTGATTTACTTACGTACAGGATATTCGGAAACCACGATGGTTTCTTGTGATTTATTTAGCTACAGAACACTCTGCAAAAAAGAAACCACAATGATTTCCCGGAAATGTTTATGGTTTCATGTGATTTACTTACGTACAGGATATTCGGCTAAAGAAAACCAAAATAGTTTCCAGGAAACCTTTGTACTTTCCTGTGATTTACTTACGTACAGGGCTTTCAGCTAAAGGAAACCAAACTGGTTTTTAGGAAACTTTGTGGTTTCCTGTGATTTACTTATTTATAGAACATTTCGCTAATAAGAAACCAAATTAAACCAAATTAGTTTCCAAAAAACCTTTGTGGTTTCCTGTAAAAAAAAAAAAAAAGATGACTTATTTACTAAAATACCACCGCGTTTTCTAACTTTGAAAGTATTTAGAAAAATGCCATAAAAAGGTCGTACGGATTTTTATTATTTTTGAAATGTTGTAAATTTGGTATTATTTTTTAAAAAATAGGTATAAGTGTCCAAAACCCCAAGTTTTTTCCCTGGTAAAGTTTAAAACGTTCAATGTCAAGTATTTATAAAAAAATGTCCTTTTTTAGATTAATTTTAAACAATGGCTATTTTTTATACCTATTTAATAAACGACTGTTTTATAATTTTATTTTGATCGATGGCCTTTTTTCGTTGATCTATTTTTAAAAAATAAATGAATTTTTTGCAAACAAATCAATTTTATACAAAATAAATCAATATAGTTTGATCTATTAAATGTGAAAACCAGCCATTTTTTAAACAAATTTTCTCTCTTTTTTTTTTTTTTTTAATGATAACATTATGGAGGAATAAATATTCATGAAATTTGTGTTCCATTTTGAGTCTTATTTCTTTCCAATTGGTTTTAGTATGCTTTTTAGTGATTTTTATAATGGATACCGTGCTATTACTTTACATTTTCATACAGTGCAGGTGTTTTCTTTTTCTTTTTTTTTTTTTGGTTTTTTGTTTTCAATTAACCAAGTGTGCTTTAATAAAAAAAATGTTGATTTTGTTTTTTTTTTTTTTCAATTAACCAAGTGTGCTTTAATAAAAAAAATGTTGTTTAATAATTTAATCGGTCTTTTGTCCTCAAACTCTTTGAAAAGAAAAAATAGACACACATGATGGGAAAATAATATAAAGAAAATTAAGATATGTGTCCCTTTTTTTTTTTTTTTTTACACTTCATTTTAATAGATATCTATTATTCTCTTTTTATAGCTAAATGAACATATTCTCTGATGACGCCATCGGTAAATCCATTGTACAAAGTGCTTCCATTGGCACTCGAACTCAAGCTTGTGCAGTAAATTACCTTCTTCTAGTTTGCGGTAGTTGCATGATTATCCTCAGTTTTCTCAGTCTAGATCAACAGTACTCTTGCTCTCCAAATCCCTTATCTTGATACCATCATTTAATCATTTACGCTTTGGTTCATTTAATGTCATCGGTCCTTCATTGGTGTTTAGAGTGCATAAGGCAAGACCGATTTTAGGAATGACAAGAGTGCTTATAATAAAAGCATAATTTATAGTTTTTAATAGGGTCAGTTTAGATCGGAGGTACTTTCATATTAATAACTAGTCGTTATACCGTGCTTTGCGCGAGTTGTATTAATATTGCATACATTAAGCCTAATGTATAGTTAAGTTCAATGTCTTTCAACATTAAAAAATATATTTATCTCTATATTTATTTTGATGAGACGAATGTAGCACAACTATTTGTTCGATGAATTAAATTTATTATAAGCTATCATTAATATTAAATTAAATACAATATTATATAATACATGTATATATTACAACCAATCATAGCAAAGAAAAATAATGATAGGACCAATCATATCATGAAAAAATTAAGATTTTTCTAAAAATTTTAAAAATAGAATAATGATCAAAGATATAGTTAGGTTCAATGTATTTCAACATCAAAAAATATATTTATCTTTTTATTTATTTTGATGAGACGAATGTAACACAATTTTTTGACGTTCGATGAACTAAATTTAATATAAGTAATCATTAATATTAAATTAAATATAATATTTTATAAAANATGAGACGAATGTAGCACAATCATTTGTTCGATTCGATGAACTAAATTTATTATAAGATATCATTAATATTAAATTAAATACAATATTATATAATCCATGTATATATTACAACCAATCATAGCAAAGAAAAATAATAATAGGACCAATCATATCATGAAAAAATTAAAATTTTTCTAAAAATTTTAAAATAAAATGGTGATCAAAGAAGCTATCAGAGTTTTGAGCTTCAGGCTTAATATATATATATAGATAGATAGATAGATAGTTCGACAACTCTTAATAAAGTTTCTGTTTTAGTCATTAAATATAACAAAGAACAACAGAATTTAAAGATCAAATAAAAGAAATTTATAGTTCAAAAACCAAAATGAAAATTTTCAATAGCTTAAAGTACTAACAAGATGATTACTTATAAATACTATTTTTTTTTGAGATAATAACGAATATTATTAATATTAATGAGATACGTATTACTTAAATATATAGCATGTTTAAAAATGATTCTGTTTTGAATGAATAAATAACCTATAATATTTAATTCCAGACAGAAAAGAAAAAAAACTACATAATTTTCCGAAGTAAAATGATTTTGTAGAATAATTTACAGAACAAATAATTCCATCACAATTGTTATCATTATTTTTATTTTTATTTTTGAGGCAGGTCAAAGTAGCGGTTAATGGTTACTTGGTTAGTGTCTTTGGACTCTTTTCTTGGTCATACATAAACCCTAGTCGTCGTCCTCCGCCCAAAACCCAACAAAACAAGCAAAACCTCTCTTGGCTCCCTCTGTTATCACCATTACTCAGACCAAAATGGCGGAACGAGAAGGAGAAGCCTTATCAAAATTCTGTGAAGAGTGCAAATTGAAGGCATCAAAATACAAATGCCCGGGTTGCTCGTTTCGCTCTTGTAGCCTCCCCTGCGTTAAAGCTCACAAGCAACGAACCGGTTGTACGGGCAAGAGGAACCGCACCCAGTTCGTCCCCCTTTCTAACTTCGACGATAATCAGCTCCTCTCTGGTACTCTCTCTCTCTCTACTACTTTTTGGGTCCTTGAAATTCTTTTTTTATGGCTACTTAATTTCCTAATATTTTTTATTTTCCTTCATATGAATTGGGTTTGTTCTATTTTGTTTTTGTTTTTTCAATGGCTACTTGAAATTGTAATCTTTTTTTTTTTTCCTTGATTTGAATTGGGTATGTTCTGTTTACTTTTTTTTTTTTTTTTTCCTTCTTCTTTTAAGATTATAATTTGTTGGAGGAGGCAAAAAGGGTATCTGAATCTGCTCAAAGAATGAGAAATAAGCTATGCAGATATAATTATTATAGGCTACCGTATCACCTCAAGAGCGTTCGAAGTGCAGCTGCGAGTAGGAGAACAAAAATCTTGTTTCTTCCCAGTGGCATGTCTAAAAGAGAGAAGAATCAAACTCGTTATGAGCAAAGGTATTAATGTCTTAAAGTTTGAAATTAGTATCATAAGTTTCGAAAGTTATGTCTAGTTATATTTTAGTCTCGAGGTTGTGGTCTAAGGCTTCTTGGGTTATTGGAGATTTTTCAAAATTGCAAATAAAAATGCTTCAAAATTGTTTTTGTTTTAATTGATTTCGATTGTTTCTCTGTCTGATCGGCATTAGGAAGAAGTGCATTTACTGGACGATCGAGTGGCGATTTCATTCAACGGATGTGTTGTTACTTGATCATGGGTGAGCAGGTTATTAGTTTTTGAAGCAATATGCGGAAGTGTTTAGTGTTCTTACTAGTTAATGAATTTGATGCTAATACAGAGTGAATGAAAACATGAACATCAGCTCCATTGTTGGGAACCATCTAAAGCCCGGTCCCTGGCATCATCAACTGAAGCAATTTTGCGAGGAAGATTTGGAAAGTCTCAAGTTCTTTATCCGGAAATTTCATAAGGTTTATTGCTGTTTTTCTTTTTCTGAATTCTTTACTATGAGAAGTTTAGAAACCAGTTGGAGTTGAAAATAATTTACCAGCTCGGTCAAGGTAACTGTAACCAAGTGTTTCTTTTTCAGGTGGAGTTTTAGTTCTTTCTATTGACATTCGATGCCAACTGTTTTTATTCGAACTAGTAATAATAATACTGATAAGTGTACTTTGATGGTAGTTATATCTTTCATTTTGTTTGTGTAACAAGTATGTTCTATTCAGACAATCTTTCTTTGGTGCTATTTCAGGGTGCAAGTTCACCTTTCTATGAGTTGGATGTAAAGGCTCCACTGAGGCAGCAATTAGCAAATAGGGTGGTTTTGGAGTACCCCGTCGTTTATGTTTTCCTCCCATCACACACTATTAATTTTGAAATCATTAAAGATGCTTATACTGCTGTAAACAAACCAGACCTTAGGACTCCAGGAAGCAATAATCATTTGAGCCTTGGAGGTGTTCCTTTTAAAGAGGAGGAAATAGTGGAAGATGACATCTCTTTGGCTTCTCGAGTCTTTGATCTTATGAAGAATGAGATTTCAGAAAACTCGGCTTCCCCTCATCAATTCACCCATCAAAGTCGGTTGGAAAATGTATCAAGCAACTCATCAGAGCGAGCTGCTTTGTCTGCCGGAGTTGCAGAAGGAAGTGGTTTGCAATTCTCTAGCTCCAACACCAATGAACAAGTATTTTTCGAGGATATGGATTTTGATTTTGATCAAGGGTTAATAGATGCATACTCGCATCTAATTGCAGAAATTAATCCCGACGATTTCCTTGATTTGGAAGGTATACTTAACAAGGAAGAAGAGGCAGTAGACAGACAAAAGTTCTCATATGCAGGGGAAGACTTAATTGCCGAGGATGAGTTAGAGGAGGGAGAGATTGTAGAATGATTACTCCAAAGATATACTCCTAACCTCCCTTGAATGGAAGTGAAGTGGAACTTTGAGCTCTGGTCATCTTGCTCGAGATTTCTTGTGGATAACTGGTTGAGAGGCATAGTAATTTATTCCTTTGAAGCTTGAAGTGTTAGGAGGCCTAATCATGTATGTTCAGCTTTGTTTTGGTTTGTCAAGGGACACAGCGATCAATATGCGTCATGGTATATTTGCTAAATTCCTCAAATGGAGTTCTTAGATTATACAGTGAGTACTTGAGATCGGCGCAATGATGTTGGATCTCTTGGTCTCTTAAATTCTTTTGGTGTTTCTCTGTACACAGTATACATCTCCCCTTTTGACATTTCGACATTTTCCAGAGAATGAAAGCTTCAACATTTTTGTGGAAAATGATTTATGCTTGTTATCAATGATGTCAATTGTCGTGTATGGTCATGGCAATTTACTTGTAGAGCATGTCATGGTAAATGAATATTGCAAAATCTATATCGAAATGTAACCAACATTGCACCCTTATTATTACAAAGTAAAAAGTAGCCAAACAATTGTATAGAAAAATCTTAGAAAGATAAGATAATTGAAAACACAAACATGAAACTAATATTATCACACTTCGTGGAATGAAAATAGACGATAAATAATAGACACAAATCAATCAAATTAGAAATACAGTATGCAAACGACAATTTTGATCCAAACAGACATTAGAGACGACATCAACGATTCATTCTTTGTTCAGTAATCGGTGGCTCGAGTCCTTCCCGTTTCCACTTCTCAACATTTGCTTCCCACCCTTCAGTCAAAGAAATAAATAACCATAAATACAGAAGACTATACAGGAATGTTCCTGTTAATTAGTTGATATAATCAGTATATTAGCTTGTGTACCTCGCCCTCCAACCCACCCAAAAAAAAAAATAAAGAAGAAAGAAAATCGAATCCAGTGTAGTCACTAGTCATCGCATCAAGATTTCATTTTGGGCTGGGCCTGAGCATACACTTCAACTCTATCAGCCCAACAAGCCCATTTGGTCAAATATGACTAGAGTATTTGTATATGGCCTTTTTTTTAGAGTGACAATATAATTATCATTATATTAGTGACCGTTGCTTGGTCCTATATTATCACTACATTAGTGACCGGTGGTTGGTCTTAGAAAAATCGTAAATTTGTAGTCACAAAATATATATGGGAGAATTGGACTCTTACCGATTGCGGGATCAAACCCGCGATTTTGGAGCTCTCTGTACTCTTGAGTTAAGGAACAAACACAGCAACAGGAATGAAGAAAGCAATCCGAGTGGGGCTCTTCTGGTAGCGAAAAGAGTGCTCTCAATTTGGTTCGGTAGGTGGCCCCAAAGAGCGATGCCCAGTGGATAGCGCCCAAAGCAGAGTAGAGTAAGCATGCCTTATTACTCGCTGCACCCATCATCATTTCAACTAAATGTTATTACAATGTTATAAAATTAAATTAATTCTACTAAACTATAGCTTTAATTTTTAATCATTTAAAAATATAGAACTGGGTTTTTGCATGAATTACATATTGTTCCTTTATCCGCTATCTCTGCAATTCGTCCAAAAACGACGCATGGACAGAAGCACGTGAAGCAACCTATAGATTATAAGATGAACAAAATTTATGTGTCACAAATCATATAATATGCCCAAACGAATAAAAGAAAAAAGGAAAAAAAAAGCACATAAATTAACAAATTACAATTAGATCGATCCTCAAAACAGTCATAAAGGCCAGTGGTCCATTGTCCATGAGCTGGAGGTTTGGTGCTGTTTGGATCCATTTTACTTGTATTCGGCTAAGCTGCTCTAGAAAAAAAAAATGTTGCAGATAAATAACTGGCGATTGATGTCCTTTATGTTATAACATTGGTCCCTCTATATAAGCATCAGAAGTCAAAATTTCATTTAAAAAATGTTCTTCTTCAATCAAGGTAATTAAGGTAACGAGTAATTTCGCCAGAGTGGGATTTTTTTTCATTCTTTAATTGAACTTAGAAATATGAGAAATTCAAGTGAAAGTTCGCGATATATATCCAAACTAAGACCTGAATATGTTGATCAAAGGTTTAGTTATGTACGTAATTTGGCAAGATAACATTGATTAAGCTTTTGTAGTTATCTCGCTATATAGCACATAAAACATTTAATTAGCATTTGATTATGGAGGACGACTACTGCTGGATCCTAGAAACTGCGTACCCCATGAAATGATAAAATTTTATATTAATGGTTCAATGATTTCGTTTTTGACCTTATTTTAATATTATTATCTGCTTTTACTTTAGGTTTTTGTCAATTTCTTCTGAAATTAAGCTAGCTCATTAGACAATGAAAAGAATGGGTCAAAGACGACTTGTTTCATCAGAATTTATAACTATCATTTTCAGTAATTAGCAAAGAGAGTTTAGGTACATACGGCTTTTGGAGTAGGGTTATATGTAGGAAAACCCAAGGAATTGGATAACAAGTCCATAAACAAAGCCATTGAGACTATACAGATGTAATTGGATTGACTATTAATATCTTTTCCATGAGCCCATTCTATATGTAATTAATGATGCTTGTAAAAGTTTGTACCTATTTGCTTTTCAGCATATAAATACAACATTTCAAAAGGAATATTTTATCTGATTAATAAGAAGCAATTAATATTGTTTTTCTTTCGGGTCAACCAGTTAAAATGACTACTTCTAATTATTAAATAAGTTGGAAGCTTCGTCAATATTAGGTTAACATTTGACTATCTTTAGTTCTCTCCTATTCTCGTCATGAGGAGAAGTTGGATGTCCAAGTGGTTTAATTTGAGGTTGAACTTCCCTCCTTTTGAGTTATTTTTATAACGGGAAGAACTTGAGATTTTACTTTCTTACTTAATTGTTGTAAATTGTTATCAAACGGGGAATGTAAAGTGTGAATTTTTAATCTCTTTACTTTGATATTCATCAATATTGTTATTGCATTGCACGAAAACACTGGTTTTGCAATGTTTCCAAACACTATTGCAATTCATGAGGCAGACGAATTAATCAATTGAAATTCGACCCTGCATCTGATTGGACAAGTAGACATATATAGAAGTGTGAATTCTAAATTGTTTGCTTATAATTTAATGATATGATAAAGAAAATAATGATAAAGAATAAGGCTGAAGTAATTACCTGGTGGCTGCTTTCACTTGAAGATTTTTGTAGCCTATATCTAGCCACTCTGTTACATACAGTTGTCATCACAGGACACATATCAGGATGGTTGATCAATATTCCTGACTTTAAAATTCGCTTTAACCCAGAAACTTAATAATTTGCTGTGTTCAAATTTTGTTCGGTCTAGTGTCATCAATCCATGTGAATAAAAGAATTATTCAAATATTAATTTATCAAATATACTAAAAACAAGTAATATCAATTTACCGTAGATAACATGTGATCGATTTATCTTTTTTTATGTCAACAATTTGATAAGTGGAAAGAGGTAAAAGATTTGTTGCAGTGATGAGTACGTATGTCTTTTTTGATTCTCATATATATATATATATATATATATATATATATCATTGAGCCTAACCGCATGCTCAATTGTTCTAATTTGTCAACGAAAGACTATATGGTTTAGTGTCAGTCTAGACCTTGCTTTGAATGCGAAAAAACATGCAATTATAATACGCTAAATACTATTAAAATTCGAAATCCACCTCGCACAGTTCATCAATAATCATTTGACTGAAATTATTACCATTGGTGTGGTTTTTTGTCCACGATTCAACATGTTGTGTACGTGTCACGTGTTTAATTTGAAATCGAACTTATCCCAGACCTTTTTCATTTTGGTGCTAATACATGCCTTTTGTTGAAGAAATGCACATGGATTTTGTCACCTCGAGCTATTGTTGTGCCTGTCTACAATTAATTCTCCAAGAAAGAGTTTTAGTATTGTTTAAAACTTAGTGGCAGTGTTAGTGAATAAGGAAAGAATCCAAATGAGAGGAGAAACTAATTAGCAAGATTAGGTTTAGAAAAAATGTGATAGGTTATCTAGTATTTTGAGAGAGGATGATATTTATAGAGGATGAAACGGTCCTAAGGTGGGAAGATCCCCCGAGTGTCCAAATATTACACTTGCTATAAGAATAAGAGTAGTAATAGGAGATATTATATAGTACTCAACATTACATGATATGTTAGTAATTACACTTTAAGTAGAATCTATGTAAAATTTAATTTATTGATTATAATCATTCAGTTATAGAATTATATCTCATGTAGTATTAAGTACCAGTAGTGCCCATATTATGTGTCCCAATAGTATTGGGACCACAATTATATGGACGGTATTCTCGGTTTATCAGCCGTGGTCGACAATTGTCACAATATGAGGTGCTTGGAACCCGTGTGTATCAGAATGGTTGAATGTACACATATCTCGTCATTCGCCCGGTGAGTGTACCGTGGTCGGAACCACGTTGGAATAATGGTCGGGACCATTATCTCAGGACATTAACCAACAAGGTGCTGCTTATGCTGAGCATGTTAAAGGATGCATTGGTAGTCCTTTGTAATATGGATTTATGCTGATCACTCTACGTTTTGCTTGGTCAGCCTTTGTGAGTTCGAATGTGCCTAGTCAGGGCTTTACGTTAGCTAGGCTTGTGGGCTAGCTGGTCGGGTTATATATGCGCTATGCGGACCATGCGGTTTTTTATTTGAGGAAGCTTGTCAATATATCTGAAAAAGCATTTTTTTTAACATTATCAAAAACACCTTTTTTTTTTTCTTTTCCTTCTAAAAATAACAAGTATTTTGTATTTGCTTGATCCATTAAGGAATAAATTAATTCTATTGGTGAATAAATTAGCTGTATTGGTGAATTTGGTTTTGCCCCCACCAAGTATTTCGCAAGGAATAAATTAACTCTATAGATACAATATGTAATTTTATTAAAAAAAAAAAAATTCTTTTCATGGAAGAATAAAATAATCGATTCTTATTTGAGATGCTAGCTTTGTGTTATTAATACAAGTTATACAGCTTCACATGTACTATGAATATATATATATATACTTAAAAAATATGTATAATACATTTTTTTTGAGTGAATACATTTTTTTTTTGAGATGATAGTATTTTGAATATATTTATTCACATTTATTTTTTCATTTTTATTTTCCATCAGCAGCACTCCACATAATAATAAAATTACTAAAGTTATCGATTAGCGGTTAATCCCAAACCGTCTATCCCCATGGGCCACCAAAAGGGGGAAAAAAAAAAAACCGTTTTTGTTATCAAGGAGGTACGTGTTCTAATTTGTAACAGTTACTTGCAATCGTCGTGTACAATATTTGATTTCTCAGTTGATTAATCTTATACAAAGAAACAGATACATCAATGGACCCGTATCCGACTGCACCATCGGCACCGCCAGTTCCACAACATCCGATACCAACAACATCAGAGGCACCAAAATCATCACTTGTTTCGAATTCGGAACGGTACCGATACCTCAATGTCACTGCGCCAATTGATGGAATTTCTCATGCTCCGGTTCCTTGGTCCACCGGTCTCTGCGGCTGTTTTGACGATGTTAGCACTTGTGAGTACTGCATTTTTCTCATTTTGTCCCTTTTTTTTTTTGGTGTCACTTTATATTGTTGCAATGGATTAACTGTATCTATATTAGTGTAGATAAAAGGGAAAAAATATGTACATGTTATAGTGTGGTTTCCACACCGTGACCAACCAATATTACGTAGATATTTTAATTAGATTTTCCTTAGAAAGTAATGCAGGAAAATGCAATGTGCAGCCCCATGGTAGTCTATATAGTGCTGAGGGTATTTACTTATTTCAGAATATTAATTAAAGTTAGTATAAAAAAGTAAAACATGTAAATCTTCGAAATGTGTAACTTAGTAAAGAAAGGTGTATATGTAATGTATATTTGTATATATATAAGTATATACGTAATTCATAATTCTAATATGCGGGAAATGAACCAAGACTTTTTTGGGCCACTACTAGATTACAAGTGATATGTATATATAACAGGATTTCTTTTTATGACGTTGTATAACATTTTGCTAATGTCAACTTTTATCATGCCTGTTGGTCAATATCTCAGGTTGCTTAACATGTTGGTGTCCATGCGTCACATTTGGACGCATCGCAGAAATCGTTGACCAGGGATCAACTTGTAAGCTATTCAAAATTTTCCATTATATATATATATACATACATATAAATATTATAATATGATGTTCTACTGATCTCTAACAACTTAATTAATTATTCATTTATATCATAATTATTCAAAAAAGTCATGTTGAATATCATAATTAATTAAGTCGGAAACTTTTTGTGGAACGTGGTGTAGCTTGTGGAACGAGTGGACTTCTCTACACATTGATTATGTGCGTGAGTGGTTGCTCGTGCTTGTACTCTTGCTTTTATCGCTCCAAACTGAGAGGACAGTATTTCTTAGAGGAGAGGCCCTGCACCGATTGTTGCGTCCATTGTTGGTGCGAGGGATGTTCTTTGTGCCAAGAGTATAGAGAGCTCAAGAACCATGGCTTTGACATGTCTATAGGTAATTAATTACTTAACTATTTCATTAGTATAGCCCTTTTCCCTTGGTATATTATATATATATATATATATGGGTACTCTGTTTTAAATACAGTAGTAAATCGTGCCACAATTCATAGAGTAATGTCATATGCATGTTTAGTTAACATACTAACCAAACACTACTCTTAGAAATTTGTTAAGCTACACCTGTAGTGTTAGCATAATCTCACTAGCATTACTCTACTTTTAATCGCAGTGGGCGTTCTATATCTGAAAAAAGTTAGTGGTGCTAATGCATTGTCGCTAGCGATGATGCGTACGTTATTCCTTGTTTAACAATACGTCACATTAGAGCTGCCACATGTATAAGTATTCGTCTAATTAGTGTGAGCTGCATTTTCAATGAGTCAGTTAAATTAATAGGATTAAAATTCTATATCATGGGAATCATAATTTAGTAGCATTCAAATAGAAAAATAGAATTTTTCTTTCGTTTCACATATATGACTACATTTTTTGAGATGTGTATATATATATATATATATATAGGTTGGCATGGGAACGTATCAAGGCAGAAACGGCTAGCTGCAATGCCTCCGGAAATTCAAAGAAACATGAAGCGATAGAGGCCCCATACAATGTACTAATTAATGCAGCCTACATATGATCAGAATAAGCAAATTATTATAAACAAAGTATATTAATGAACTTCAAAAAAAGCTATGCTTGTTTATGTTGCTTTTTACAATATTATTGATATATTTTTTTTGAAATGAATATTACTGATATTTTAATTACAAAATAAAAACTATTATTATGAATATACTGTAACCAGAACCAATAATTGACATACTTGGGCCCCTTTTATTTCATGCTAAGTTCACAAACTTTGATCTTTAACACCTCACCCCACACACACACACAAAAAAAAAAAAAAATTCACAAAATCTGGTTTGTCATTGTTTTCTTTTTTATGGGTGACATATGACTGGTCCACACCGTGCGAACTAAGCTTGTCGACACAATATTCGACATTCTTAAGTTGGACAATTGTCACATATATAAGTCATGAGATTCCTTTGATAATTGATACCGGGTCACGTGACTGAAGTTTTCCAGCGAAAACATTCATGATCTGATCGACTAAAGCATATATATAATTTTCATCAATATCTTTTGCGTTAAGACATTACTTTTCTTCTTATATTTACTAAATAATATGTATGTATATAGTAATAATCATGGATAGATAGATATAGATATAGTTGCGCACTTGTGGTATAGACTATTTGCAGCATGTACACTAATGATCGATGCGCATCTTTTTCTTTTTCTCTTTTTCTCTTTTTTCTTTTTTTAGGGTTACAAATTAAGAAAATAAAAAAATAAAACACCAAACGGTGATTCATATATTCCTTAATACTTAGAAGAATTATGTCTTAAGTACTATGTATTAATAATAGGGTATGAGGCCCATTTGAAAGACCCAAAATCTGAGCTAAGTTGAGATCAGTAAAGTTTGGATTAGACAAGAAATAATGCCCCTCTTGAATAGAACTACTATAATTGCAGTGCATGAATCTGAATCAAATCATGAAACATTGACAAGCCAAAGTCTTTGACTTAAAAAAGGGGGAACTGGCTAGCTAACTCTCTGATCACGTACCACCGAGTGGTGTGGCCTACCGGTAAGGGGTAGTGTGAGTTCGGTTGTGATCATTGATTTATGCAGCGGGTGGTCCTTTCGGGAGTTTTAAATGTGAAAGCGTATTTTTTGCTAGCTCATTGCCTGATGGAGAATGCCCAGGACCACAAACAACATCCGGTGGGACTGGGGTGACACGCTCTTCGTCCGAAGGGTAGGGCCTGTAGCGAATATTCCTATCAGCATCTGAGAGGCTCCTATGGTCACACCCAAGAGGAATATGCAATACGCCGGTCGCCCTCTTCTTGGACTTTTTATTACCAAGAAAAAAAAAAAAACTCTCTGATCACGTCGTTTCTTTTTTGTTGGGTTTGGAGATATGTCCACTCAGTATTGAGGAGCATGTTCCATGGACGTCCTGAAAAACAGGGACTCAGGAAGTGTGAGTTAGGGGGGGTCTTCAACTGAAAAGCAAGCTATTCTCCGGCCAGGGAAAGAAAAAGGAGGAATAATAGTATGCTCCAATGGAAGAGAAATCTAGATTTCACTGTGTCAAGTTCGACACATGACGAGTATTATTGATGACTCAAAACAGCGAGTATGATAATCATCAGTTGAAAAGATGTTATTGGGAGGCAGCCAAAAGTTAGGTCCATAATGTTTAATTGATTCCACTACATAGCAATGTCCCTCAATATGTCAACAATGTCATGCCACTTATCCTATAAAGGGATATTTCCCAAGTCCAAAACAGAAAAGCTAGTGGTTTGCACTTGCAAATATATATAATATTCATTTAATTGTTTTGGGTCGTATATACCCTCTTCATGTCTCGAATTTTGCTAGCTAGATAGGGTGTAATCAATGAGTCACATCTAAGTCAGATTCCCTCTTATATATAGACCGATACATGACATACATACATAGACTATAAGGCGCTTGTATATATATATATATATCATATTATAGCAAATTAGACTAGAAAAAACTATCATCAAATACCCGTTCGCACACACGGATCCCCACAATTTATTGTGACAGACCTACAATGGATCCCACATGAGCCCAATGGGGTGAGAATAATGCTTCAGACAAATACGCCCTTACACAAATCCTCCTCAATTAGACTATAGGCAGCTAATTAGCATATCATGTTTTCACTTTGTTAAAGGAAAAAAAAGGGGATCAAATTAGTATCATGAAGATGAAGAAGAAAAAGACGAGATATATGGAAAAAGTAAACTTAAGAAAGGACATGGCTAATAATGCATAGTGGCTGCGGAGATAAAGGAGAAACTCTACTCACAATCACATTAGCAGATGAATATGATCGATTAAGGTCGAATCATGAGACGACTAATTACTCCTCAATCAACCGCGTAAATTAAACTCGCCTTTGCATGTTTTCCTTTTGGGTTTATGGTTTATACTAATTTAAACCCAGCAATAATTGGGGGTAGGCCACAACAACCCACCAATGGCAAAAGCCAAAAGCTGTATGAAAACGAGTAAGAGAAAAAATGCAACTCCGCAATTACACATGTCCAAACTATATTCATCTGTACATGGACACGCCCCTAAATTAGGATCCACTTGAAAGACATATGGCATTTTCCGACATTGTCCACTTGGCACCACATGATAGGTTAATTGTCTCTAACCTTTTATTTCATTTCATATGATCTCTCCTATATAAGAAAACCCAAAGCCCACAAAATTGCTTTGTGAACTAAAGAACAAACCCACAAGTTCAGTCTTAATTTATAACTTTTCTAATTTTTGGTTCAAACTCTTCTTGTTATTCGAGAACCCAAAAAAAAAAAAAATGGCTACCCTTGTCGTAGACCGAAGTCTTCCAATAAAACGAAGCAAAGGGCCTCAAACATTAATGATCAGCAACAACGACGTGATTGAGGAAATTGAAGGGCTGATTAGAGTCTACAAGGACGGAAAAGTGGAAAGACCCGAGATCGTGCCATGTGTCGCGGCCTCATTGGCTGATCCAGACGATGATGAGCAACTCGAAGAAGGTGTGACTTCTAGGGACGTTTTTATTGACAAGTCAACCAATGTTTGGGCACGTTTTTATGTTCCAAAAACTATCACAACAAGCCAAGCAGCCCAAAAACTCAAAATCCCATTACTCGTTTACTTTCACGGGGGTGGCTTTTGCGTTGGCTCAGCTGCTTGGAGCTGCTACCATGAATTCTTATCCAAGCTATCAGCCAAACTAAGCTGCTTAATCATGTCCGTAAACTATCGCTTAGCCCCAGAAAACCCTCTTCCGGCTGCTTACGAAGATGGCTTCAAAGCTCTTACGTGGTTGAAACGACAAGCCATAATGAAAAACGACAACGTCAGCAAGTACTACTGTCCGTGGTCGAAACACTGCGATTTTTCTCGAATCTTTCTAGTTGGCGACAGCGCTGGCGGCAACATTGCCTACAATTTAGCCACGAGGCTAACTTCAAACTCTGGATTGGATGCCAAGAGACTTGAGCCTTTGACTTTCAAAGGCACTGTATTGGTGCAGCCATTTTTCGGAGGCGAGCCAAGGACAGATTCCGAGAAGTGCTCGCCGCGACGCTCGGCGCTGAGCTTGGCGGCTTCGGATACCTATTGGCGGCTGGCTTTGCCTGCCGGCGCAAACCGCGACCACCCTTGGTGCAACCCTCTGGCAAAAGGGTCGGTTTTGATCGAACCGGAGAGTAATAATAATCTTAGTACTAATAAGTTGACTAGGGTTTGGCCTATTATGGTGTGTGTTTCGGAGATGGACATATTAAGAGATAGGAACTTGGAGTTTTGTGGTGCGTTGGAGAAGAAGACGAAGGTGGAGTATATGGTGTACGGAGGGGTAGGGCATGCCTTTCAGATTCTTAGTAAGTCTCAGCTCTCGCAGATTCGAACCCATGAAATGATGGCTCATATTAAAGATTTCATTACGCGATATTAACAAATTTGTTAGTTTGTACATATTATTACGAAGGTACCTTGCAACTTTCTAATGCTAATGTTAAAATTATTCCCCTCGGCCGGGACCGATCAACATTATATCGTGAGTACTACGTATATATGTTCTAATTAAGCCTAATTTTTTAGTATACTTTGTAATATTTGCTTTGCTGTCTTTAGAAAGAAGATGTATATTTACTCTATAATGAGGTGCATATACTATATACCATAAGAAAACATGAAAATAGAATTTGTTGCATCCAGTTTATTTATTTAGTTATATTTTCTTTTTCTTCTGCCAACTTAATTAAGAAGTTAAGTGCTTTCAAATTAATTATGATTTTTGAAAAATTATTTAGCACTTTTTGCTGAAGCAGTACATATAAGAATTGCTTGTGTTCTATTTACTTTATTTGTATAATTAGATCAATTTTACATTAATTAAATTTGGTAAATAATTAACAAAATAAGTCTAACAATGTCAATTTATATATATTGGTGACACTATATTTATATATGATGCTCAAGTACACATATAGGCAAAATCAACAGTGTAGGCGAAGTCATTAGTGACGGAGCAAGGATAAAAGTTCATGGGGCATGTAGTAGTGAAAATGTTGAACAAAATTAAAGCATAGTAAAAGTTCAAGGTAGCACATTAAATACTTTTGTGAGTATATTATAATTTGCTTCATTATCGAGGGTAAATTCAAAATTTAGGGGTGCAATTCATAGTTTTAAGCAAAATATACATGAAAATTAATGTGAAGGATGAAAGTGCCCCCTTGCCTAAGAGTAGCTCCGCTCCTGAAAATCGCTATGCACATTATACTTTTTCCCCCCTATGCAAAGGAGAGATTGAGAGACTCCAGATTTTCATTAAAAATATTAAAAAAGAAGAATAGAAGAGCAGAAAAATAAGATGAATAATGCAACGTGAGTGGGGGCACAGATAAAAGAAAAGTCGCCCAGTGCTCAAAATAATAGAAATGCTAACTATACTCTTTACAAGTGGTATTTGATTGTCGGGAGCCAAAAAAAAAAGTGGTATTTGATTGTGAACTATGGAGCGACAGAGGCTGCCTCGAAAACGTTGAGTAGGCCACAATGAGAGGTCCAGCAATTGACTAAATTGTATAATTGATTTTTTTCGTCTTTTTTTAAAAAGAAAATAATAGCATCGTTTTTTTTTCATTAAAGAAAATAATAGTATTGTTGATCCTTTACCATTTAGTATTGGTTCCTAGAAATGACACCTGAATTATACTCTTTATACTATTTTAGTTTCTGAATTTTCAACTTATATAATAATAGCATTAAATTATGCAATTATTATAACAATAATCCATTTGTCATAACGTTAATATTTTTGATAGAAAATAGTCATGGACAAAATGTATAATTTGACATAATTTACTTACATGAGTCAGAATTTTATTCTCAACCATAGTCACCAAATTGTATGTTTTGTACATGACCCAAATCTATTAGAAATTTAAGAGTTTGTGAGAAAAAAAAATGGACATTTCTGTAATAACTGCATAAGTCTTGGTAGTCTACTGTGTAAGTTGAAAATTCGGCGTCTCATTCTTGACTACAGTAACCAAATTATGTGCTTTATGATAACTTATTTCTATTAAAATATTTAACAATTTGTAACAAAATAGTCATTGTTACAATAATTACATAATTCAGGAGTCAATAGTATATAAATTGAAAGTGCAGGAATCAAAATAGTACAATAAAAATAATTCAAGAGTCACTATTATTATTAACCTTTAGTATTGTTTTTCACATTGGTTCCTGACCATTTTATGAACTTGGCATCTGAGATTTTTTTTTTTCGTTATTTTCATCTTATACATCCGGGCTACGTGAAGAAAGAAATTCGGCGTTGTAGATCCCTAATTAATGGGATCTATTATAAATCTAAGGGAGTTCTAGTATATGAGGGGCAAAAATCCTATGAGGGGCAAAAATCCTCTTACGTATGGGAGGGGTATTTTTTCTAATCAGACGGCTTATAAAAGATCTATTTTTAAAAAACAAATTATATAATATGTTCATTACACACAATAACATATCCTATAGTCTTCCTAATTTTTAGGATTTTTATTTTTAAAATTAAAAAAAAACACGCACGGTCTGTAAAAAAAAAATTAACCCATAATTTTATAAAAAAAATACACACGATATCTTAAAAGAAGAAAAAAGCATGATCTGTGAGATTTAGCGTGTAATCTTGTTCTTACCTTCATTGCCATAGTAGTTTGTAAAGCTCCGCCTGTAATCTTTCTATTAGACCTGAGAAATTGATGATAGCCTCACTGTGCCAATCGATGGGAGTGGGCAGTGACGAACTCCTTAACCCTAGTTTGATGTCCTTTTATCCTTAATAACTTGCAATGCGATGCGACAACTAACTCTTGTTAGACTTTTAGGTTCTCGAACCCTATCAATCCTTCATAGATATGACTTTCTTCGAGAACCTTCTCGTGAACATAACCACTCTCTCATACATACTTCTCTTTTTACCCGTTTTCATTTGTGTCCTTTTCGAATACTAAATCCCATAATCTCACAGATCGTTTTTTTTTTCTTTTAAAATATCTTGCGTATTTTTTTTTATAAAATTGTGAGTTAATTTTTTTTATAGATCGTGTGTGTGTTTTTTTATTTTAAAATAAAAATCCTAAAAATAGGCAGGCTATAGGATATATTATTGTGTGGTAGTGAACATATTATATAATTTGTTTTTTAAAATAAGATATTTTATAAGCCATCCGATCAGAAAAAATACTCCTCTTACGTGTAGGAGAGTTTTTGCCCCTCCTACACTAGAATTTCCCTATAAATCTATCCTATGTAGTTTTTTTTTTTTTTTTTTTTTTTTNCAAATACTTTATAAATGTAAGTTTCGAAGTATTATCTCTTTTGTCGATTATAATTTACAATTTCAGATGTAGTTGCAAGATGCGTGACCCCATCGATCCAAATTTCCACCTGGGAAAAAAAAAACTGAGTAGTACTCCAAAAATCCTTTAAAATTAATTATACTTATACTTGGAAGGAAAAAACAAAAAAAGAAAAAAGAAAAGGTGAAGGCTGTCACCAACTGCTACACGTAGAAAACAACCAAGGCCAAGATTCCTTCACCAACTCCTCACCAAACTCTAGGCCCAAAAATTCCTACGTGTAACATTCCCATTCCACAATGCCCCAGGCCCAAACACAAGTGGCCCCCACTCAAAAGACCCACCCAATGTACTCTACCAATAGTCTTTTACTCTTTCTTATTTCACCCGAGAGAGCCACCCAATATACTCTGCCAGTAGTCTTTTACTCTTTCCTCTCAAAAAAAGAAAAAGTCTTTTGCTCTTTCTTATTTCACGCAAAATTGATAATATTCTAGAAATTAATAATGATGACGTCATAAAGCACTAAATGATGCTCATAAAAGAATTTTCACATATAACTAGGCGAAAAAGTCCACGACCAATAATACCAATGTACCATTATTACTATACCAACAACGGACTAGTGGGTCCAAGTGGCAGTGGCTTAGATTAAAGTTTGAAGCTGTAGGCTCATACAAACTAGCGAGCTCACCAACCCTGGACCGGTTTTGGTAAGCGGTCCAGATACCCAAACCGGTTCGAACCGGACTAAGAATCACCGTATATAATACCCCCTGCTTTTTCGTCTTTCTTCCAACTCGGTCTTTACTCTCTCGTCTTCGAAGATTGAATAAGGAAAAAACCGAAAGAGAAAAAAAAACTTCACTTACTTACAAAGATGGCGAACAACGGACAAGGAGAGCAGAACCAACCCGCAAAGCACCAGGAGGTTGGCCACAAGAGCCTTCTACAGAGCGATGCCCTTTACCAGGTAGATAAGAACAAACCATTTTTCAGTTTTTTTTTTTTTTTTTTGTGTAAAAAAATTAACCATTCAGTCTGAAATTTATCTAAGATTTCAATTTATTCTAAAACTAATGAAATTTAGTTTTGAGATTGCAAATAAGATTTCAATTTCACCTTTGGAATAACTAAGTTTTTAGAAAAAAAAGTTTTAATTGACGAAAACGTACAACAAAAATTATTTGCAAATAGCTTCTACATTAATAAAAAATTATTACCTAACAACAAAAAATTTTAAGTTATTACCTAACAACCAAAAATTTTAAACAAAGGGAAGTTTTCTTACTAATGAACAATAGCTTAATATATAATTTAAGAATAGTGCTAAGTATCTCATAACTTTTACCAAATTTTTAATACCAACATATTTGGCATGTGAGTTGACAACATTCAATTGGTGAATGTGATTATTTTATTTGTTGTAAGTTTTAATATACTAATTGAATAGTGACAACTCATATGCTACGTATGTTGGTATTAAAAATTTGATACACATTTTAGTACACCTAGTATCGTCCATAATTTAATTTCCATCTTAATTATTTTTAATTAACACCTTCTTTTTTCCAAGTAAAAAAGGAAAATTCTAGTAGCAAAAAGGTCAAGAATACAGAAAAGAAAAGTCTCGTAAGTAATAAATAAAAAGACGAAGACACAAGAGAATACAAAGATGGAATCATACGAACTATTATTACTAGAATCACTAAATATAGAGAGTACCAATTAATTGAATGGTACTAAAGTAGATATCATGGAGCTGTATAAATATATACGAGGAGGTGAAAGATTCCCACGTAATTAAAATTCCTTTTCAACAAAATGAGAAAAAAAAAAGTGATAAATTACAGTGTTGTACTACAGATATAACAAGTAATAGCGTTATCTGAATCTTATCAAAGTATTCTATACTAGCTGATCAGAAACTAATAATGATAATTTGTTACAAACGTAGCTTTTTCGTACTCACTGAGAATTTACTTATAGTAAGTAACAAACAACATGAACTTTTAAATTATCATTAGCCATATGACTTTGTCGTTTGTGCGTTGTGATGTGTGTCAGCAACTAATGACAAGAGGCATATTACATCAATCAATTGGCGTGCTTTTGGCTTGAACAATTTCAAGCCATAAGTACTAATTGGGTTGCTTAGTTCAGAGATATGATCTTTTGGCTCCATTCAAACCTACACACGAGACCGCGTACGAAAGGAGATACTGTCTCTGTTGCAAATATTTGACATGTCTTGTAATTTTCACAATAAGACAAATTAATATATGGTCAATCTTTTCTGGGACGACTGCTCCACAAGAATAAGTTCAAAACTATATATTACTTCAATTTCCGCGAAACTAATTTGGTTTGGAAGGGGCAAACAAGTACTCTTTGATAAACGTAGAAGGTCCGAGGACGAGCCTCCTAGAACCTTTCATGTTGCTACCCGCCTCATGCCTTATTTTATCCTCTACTCTTGCTCAAATGAGTGTTCCATTAATATGTATCATGAACTTCAACACCATATCCTTTGAGATGCTGCTCCCTAAAAGAAAAAATTAAAAAAAAAAAAAAAGAAGAAACATTTAGATACGTGCAAGCTAGATAAGCGCCTATTAGATCGTATATATGAAAAGCAATATTATCGATTTAATTATATAATTTATTAAAGTTGATTAGTAATTAATTATTAGCATATAAACAAGAAGATCATGGGATTAAATCCCTTGTTCAGGAGACATTTTACGTAATTTTTGTTTTTTCGAGGTAAGCAATTGTTAAGTATTAGTTATGAAAATGTTCACAAAAATAATATACACACTCTTTAATAGAGAAGAAATACTTTCAAATAGTATTATATATATATATACATGAGCGGAGCTAGCAAATTCATTCAATGGGTCATAATATATAGGAAAATCTGTGTTTGATGTAAAAACCCAAAACTTTGGAGGATAAATTGGTCATTTGACCATATTATTTAAAAAAAAAAACAGATTTTATATATATGTTATTCTCTTTCTCTCTCTCTCTTGATCTCACTCTCTCTCTCGTCTCTCTCGTTTTTGGCCGAACCAGATCAAGGAGGAGCAGCCACCACTACGGCGACTGTCTGACCAGCCCAACCACTGGCGAGGCTCTCCCATGCCGCCTGCTTCTGTGCCGCTCGTCCCCAGCCGCTGCCGAGCAGCACGTCACCGGAAAATGCCGTTTTGGCCATGGAAGAGTTTTGAATTTCCGGCGTCGTTTTGGGCCATTTCAGCTCGTGTTCTTAGGCTCGTTGGGTTCGTATCGTCGAGAGGAACCTCAAGGTATATATCTCGCGATCCCATTTTGCTCGGATTAAAAGTTACCATTTTTGA
The DNA here is from genome assembly GCA_002914845.1 of Trema orientale. Taxonomy (NCBI): domain Eukaryota; kingdom Viridiplantae; phylum Streptophyta; class Magnoliopsida; order Rosales; family Cannabaceae; genus Trema; species Trema orientale. The sequence goes on from JXTC01000122.1 coordinate 763,475, forward strand.
GCTCGGGTTTGACTTTTCATCCGACCGTTAGATTTTGTTTTTGATGTCATTTTGAAATATACTTGGAAAATGATAAAGTTTGATATATATATATATATCGACTATGTTTGGTGACCAGTACCAAAAACGATATCTAACAGCTTAAATTTTGTCTCATTTTACGTGCCACCAGTCCGGTTTCAGCCCAGACCCGAATTGGTCAAGTTATATATCTAACCTAGCTATTTTGGGTGCTAGGAATTCAGTGAAGATGTCTGTTTGTTAATTCGGAGCTCCGTTGAGGAGTCGCCTTTTCACAAGTGAGTGATCGAGGGCTTGGAATTGGTTCCGGACCCTCCGAGCGATCGTTCAACGTCACCTTGAGGATCCAATAGAGTGGTATCGCTCTTCAAGTGAGGTAGAGATTCAGTTACCTCTGTTTTACATTGTTTTTTTTATTAAAACTTGTTTTCTGCAACATATGATGACAAGCATGATTTTAGAACTATTTTGGATATATATGATGGAATTGAATTGTATGATATATATTGGATAACTCTGGGATTTTTTTGAGTGTAGGTTATTTTTGGATATGTTAAAATAGGGCCGTTATGCTGCCTATTTTTATATACAATTTAATTAGCCATTTTATTAAAAACTAGAGTATCATTAAACTTAAATTACTGCATGGCTATTTTTACATATCAGTTCAAAGTACACGTGTCATAAGATCATACATGAGTACTAGGTTAACATCATGGGGTTTTTACAGTATGGCGCTACGGCCCCACCGACAGTGCAGAGTCTGTGAATCGGCGCATGGATTTTCTTCTGATTACCTCCCCATTTGGCAGGCGTAGGCAATGCGGTTGCCCCTCCAGGTTTGGTAGGTGACACACGGGTGTCCCCTCCGGGTATGGATAAGGTGTCAGGTAGGTTGTATGGCACATGTAGTGCCAACACCATGGTTTCCATTGATGAGAGACAGTGAACTTATAGGTATGGGTGGATTTGTATCATGTGTCAGTGGACTAATTGATTTTCGGATATCATGCCTTTTTTTTGTATATCTATATATATGTATGTGCATATGGACTATCGGTTTTGGAGATTTTTATGTATATATGCATATATAGTTTTGCAATGGTGTTTTGGCTTAAACTAACCATGGAAGGACTTTCCATCACTAAAAAAATTCTTAAATGAGGTAACAGTTTCTCTACTGAGCTCTCGAGCTCATCCCTCCTATTTTCCTCCCTTTCAGGTGGTTGTTTATTCGAGTTAGTTGTCTCGATGGCTAAGCAAGTCGCTTGGCTTATACTTGCGGTCCTATTCCTCTTTGGTTGGTACCCTCTCTTTGTCTCACTCTTTCTCCATGTCTAACTGTTTAGCCAAGTTTATTGATTCTACTAAGTGAATGTATGAGGATGTATTTACTATTATTTGAGGATCTATTTACTATTATTTGAGGATTTGGTATATATATTGGACACAATAGTTCCTAAAGGGCTTATTTTCAAAATTTTAAGTACTTGAAATTTTGACAAATTTTTTAAGTTAAATTTTAGACATTCAGATTCAAGATTTGAAAAATCTATTTAATCAACACTGTAGTTTTATTAAACCAAGTTTTTGTACAACTTAACTATATTTTCTTGAATTTTAATTTGTATTTTTTTCTTAATAAATTAAACCAAAGATGGACCCATTTTTATATAGCATTTCTTATGATTTAAGGACTAATATGTAAAAACCCAAATACTTGGTTTCTTAAGAATTTTGCAAATTCTTTATTTATTTTTATTTATACTTAAAATTACTAAAAGTCACGGTCTTGGATTTTCGATCGTGACAGAATTGGTATCAGAGCACGGCTTCAGATTCGTTTGGGATCATGCCTTTGTTAATTTTTAGTGTTTAAAAATGTTTTAGAAATGGTTTTGACAAATACCTCATACATCACTTAGGAACTGGCAAGATAAGTTACTTTTGCTCCTATTCATTCCGAGTCCTTCCTTAAACCTCTGCAAAATGAAATTCTGGTATCTTTGGGATGGTGATTTCCCAAAAATTTTAGTCTCGGAAGTGTCGGATTGACATGGGACTATTGAATTCCATTCTTAATGTAATCCCTAGCTTCGAATAGACGTTCGTTCTTGTACTCTTCCGTCCATTCAGATTGTAAGCTATGTGAACCTCGTAGGTTCTAAGGTAGCAATCCAATATCTTGCATCTTGATTGTTGTGACTTGTCTTTCGTGTGTTGTCGCTTTTGTTTGTAGTAGTTGGCTGTGGTTGTATTTTCTTGGGAATTTTTGCTTGTGATACACTGGTTTAGTGTTTGCATTTTAACTGATGTGGCTTAACTCTATTAGTGTTTATGAGAGCGAGACTTTATTTTCTTGGAATTGAGATCTTCGTGATCACTTGATTTGGGTATATCGTGACTTGGTCCTATATTTTAGTGTCTGTATTGGATATAATTTTACATAGTATGCTCAATGATTAAGTGATTAGTTTGGTGATTTAAGATATTATTTAACTATAGTAACTATGTTTCTCTAGTTGACAATTAAGGTTTTAAACAACGTAGACCTTTGTATTTGACCAAAGTAGCATGCTCGTTTTTAAAGAAATCATGAACATTTTAACCTTGAGCACTAGTTGGGTAAATTTAATACACTTTTTCAAAGGCACTATTATTTTAAATTAATATGCTACTCTAATAATAAACTTTGCGAAGCCACCAATCTATTTGTATACTAGTAAGGTTTTATTTTACGTTTAGAAGTATTGATTTAAAAGACTTCTAGACCAAGATACTTTATTTCTATGAATGTATATATATAAATTAAGCTTTTCAAGTTCCTTTTCTAATTTTGAACTTGGTAGATTACTAAGTATTTTTTAACCCCTACTTAATACTTGATTTGAGATCAAATGAATGCTTTCGTAAATTGATTCACAAGTTTACTTCAAAAAAAAAAAAATGGATGTAAGACTTAAGAAAAATTTTGAATAAGGATATTCGCAAGTTCGACTACTCGGTAAATCTTGGTGTAGATTGAAAATGACTTTGAGGGAAATTCCTTAGCTTCACACTTGTGTTTGAAGATTTATGCTTATAATTTCTCTAGAATATACTGCTTAGAGGATAGAAACTTGATGTATACTTGTGTTATAAAAATCCTTGTTGGGTGAAAATATTTGAGTTGAGAATTTTGATTTTAATTCTGTGAAGCTTGTCACTTGTGTCTTGTATGTTCGATGGTCCAAATGGCATATTTCTTCTAAGTTTTCTTTGATGTGGTTTATCTTATTAGTTAATGCATGGTCCCTTGGTGTTCATTAGATTGTTAAGTCATTATGATTCATGCTAGCTCAATTTCCCACGGTGTGAACAAAATTACATTAGAGTTATGCAGAACTTATTTTAATTAGATTTTGGGCATTATGTAATTGGTTTGAACCAATCTCCCTAGTGTTGGGAAGAACTTGGGAGGAGAATGAAATTTTGATTTTCAAATCGATAAAAGGCATTAAGTCATATGCATTGATTTTATGTCTGACAAGTCTTGAGTGGTGCATGTTAGTGTGTGATTTTCTTCTTAAAGGTTTAATTATAGCTTTCCAATTCATGGAGCCTATGTATATATTAATTAGTTGGTTATGCCTAGTATGAACTTCTATGAACTTTTTATGTTTATTTTGAAGGGTTAAGTAAGAATTGGTGTTTGTTTTACCCACTTTGAGAAAGTATTTGACAGTGTTTCACACTTTAATATTCTCTAAACTACCTGATTTTCCCTTATATATATATAAAAAAAAGTGTGAACTTTCAAACCTTTTCAGAAACTTGTTTGATTTCTTTGGAAAATATTTTAGAATTCTATGTAAACCTCCCATTGTGTTTAGTTATGATTTGGATTGAGGCCTAAATGTTCTATTAGTTTTGAAAGAAAAATCGACTATAGTGATTTAAGTATGACCTTGTTTATCATTTTATCAAGTAAACGTGGATTGCATAATAAATGTCTGTTTTATTAATTATGGGGAGTAAACTGGTGTCTTTTTCATGTATTTCCCGTTGGTTTTGATGGATGATCATCATGTATAACTCCATTTTATAGGTTGATGCTTGTGACTGTTAGGGATTTTCATCATATATGCATGGAATGAAGTTTTTACTAGATGTTGATATTAAGTTGAATCTAAATCCCTTATTTGATTTAAATTATATGTATCATGGTTATTGTTATATGATTAATGGTAATTAGAATGCGATTACTTATAGAACTTACCTTAAGAGTCGTTGAACTCTATTTTTACATTGTAAAAGGATGCTAGAAGTTCAGGTTTAGTTTACCTTTGGTCAAAGAGAAATTATATTTTGAACTAGTGTAGTGTTCCTAGGCCCCAATACTTTCTACATCCAATGTTTTCAAAAAAATTTTCAAAAATGTTTTTATTAAAATTGAAAGGAGGTTTGATGGGAGAAAGGCGTCATTCGAGAATGGTACAAGGCAGCCTATCCTATTAAAACGTTATTTTTGGGGCATTAAGTGTCGATTTCAGTTATGTACATAACTTTGGGATATTGGATTATGTCCATGGATATTGGATTATGTACAAGTCCTTGGGTCAGCACTCGCTTTGGTTTTCTTTGATGAGATTTTACACTAGATAAAAGGTTGAAATGTTTTTGAAATTTCTCATAGTTTGGATACTTGCATTTTAAATTGAAGTTTGCACTAATGTTTTGCGTTGGTGATTTCTAGTTTGAGTATTCTAGTCTTACATTTGACTTGAAGTGGTTTGTACTTAGTGTTATTTCTCACTCTAATCAGAGAGCAGGAAATGATTGTGAGCGATTGAACTCTCTTTGTCGCCTTCAATCTCTGAACTTGTTTATCTTGTGTGGTGTAGTACAAGAATTCTTGTTCTTCATCTTAAACTCAATTGTATTATGTTTTGTGCTTGGGACGAGACTCCTGTTAGAGCTATTGACTTAGATATTGTCTAGGACTAGGTTCTAACTACAGACAAATGGGTATGTCCCAGGAGATTGTTGATCTGGTATGATCAGGGGGACGGTATTCTTATATCTGACATTTGGTCTGCTATTCTAGCGTGGTGCATTACAATCAGTGTTCAGATTCATGTATTCTCGGCTTCTAGCCATGGTTATTATCATTATCTTTTGATCACTCACATACTTGAGGTTGTCGTTTCCAATCATGAGTGTTGAGATTCTTGTTGCTGGTGTTTACTAGAATAAATTTCCGAAAAATATTTTCATAAAATCATTTTCAAGAAAACCATAGTTTTGTAAAATCAAGAAACGCAGCGGAATTGGTCGTTTAAAATTTTTCTTTTTACAAAACATTTTGGATCGTGATCTAACATAAATTAACTCTTGATCTAGACAAGAACAATACCCGGATTCGCTCCATAACCTTCTCGTCTTCCTGTCTATTCTCGAAAGCTATTTGATTGATCCGGTGGGTGGTCACCTTCTTGATTCCCAACAAAGAGATCCGCAGACGAACAAGAAGACAATCTCCTCGAACCAATTTCTCCAGGATGGTCGAAAAATACCAAGGATGGTGAACCCTAGTGTTGGCCGATTTCTGCTCTCCCTTTCTGTCTGTTATGCGTGTGACCCTCTCTTCTCAAGAGGTATTTCACGTGTAGTTCATGTTTGGTGCAGTTAGAGAACTTTTCTCTTAACTATAGAGAGATTAGTAAGACCTAGTGGGCTTATTAGGCTTGTTGGGCTCAACTGATCATCAAATAACTATTGGGCTTTCATTTGAGCTAGACAGGGGACTAGATGGATCCATAAAGTCCAAACTCCAATGGACCATATACTCACTATCATAATTAACTCTTAATTATAATTAGGCCTTGTCCATTAATATTGGGGCACACCACTATAGGCCCAATATTGAACTCTTGGACTAAATGTCATTTATTTTTCTGTGAAGTTTATTAACAATTAATTAGCTTGATCCATTTAGCATATACTATACCTGTAGACATACCCCCAATGTAATGCCGTATTAGTAGTGTGAAATTATCGTATTACCTCTCTAGTACATATTTACATTTGAGTTGCCATTTTTCATCTAATAGATAATAGTTGACTACGGTGTTTGTATCTGCTTATACCAACACAATCAAATTTACATAGTGAATACCGGGGCCCTGGTTTATATTATCCAAGTACTTGAAAAAGTTCAAAGTGACATTATATGCATTGTGTCCATCATGAAAAACGTTCTACACATTTTATATACCTTATCTTCCAAGATACCAGAGTTCGAACCATAAATCGGAACTAGTCCTTTAGTAATTCAAAAAGACAAAACACATGAAAGTAAGTTCGTTAATTACTAGGATTAAGGTCTTCTACAATAGCGCTAGATTGGTGAAATTAGAAATTTGAGTCACGGTACTTAACCTCAAATTCTAATTCACTAGGTCCTATTCGATGCTGTTATAACTTTTTTATAACACACTAGTGTTTCTATCCGAAGACTCACTTTGATAATTGGAGACTTCATTATTTAAATAGACAACACTACATTCTATGGCATAGTAAAGTATTCCATCTTCAATATGCAGAATGGAAATAATTTAATTTAGACGTAATGAAATAAAGAATATAATGTCTCCCACATATGAACTCGTCATACGAATAATTCTTTATTACTCATTTCATGTCTTGGAATCTTTTAGATGTTTGCATAAGATAAACATACACATCACATGTATATCAATGGGACATAAATGAAATAGAAATTCATAACATGGAATTTATTAATAACAAATAGATACTAAATAATCCAATAAATATTGTTTATAATGTCTAAATAATAAACTGCTTTATAGGACATTATTCTAACAATCTCCCACTTAGCTTTTAAAGCAGATGTGACATATCACGTAGTTCTATTCCTTCTAGGTGGTCCTCAAATATTTTGATAGCCAAAAATTTGGTAAAAGGATCAGCAAGGTTCTCTGCAGACACTATCTTACTCACTATCACGTCTCCTCTTTGAACAATTTCTCTGAGTACATGATGTTTTCTCTCTTTGTGTTTTCCCCTTTTGTGGCTTCTGGGTTCTCTAGAGTTAGTAACTGCTCCACTGTTATTACAGTATAGTGTCATAAGTTGCTGTGCTCCAGGTACTACCTCGAGATCCATAAGGAAATTATGAAGCCAGACCGCCTCTTTAGCTGCTTCAGAAGCTACCACATATTCGGCCTCTGTGGTTGAATCCGCAACACAAGATTGCTTGATACTCCTCCATATAATGGCTCCACCACCAAAGGTAAAAACTGAACCAGAGATTGATCTTCTAGAGTCTTTATTAGATTGAAAATCCAAATCAGTATATCCAACAGGTGTTTGATCTTCTCCAGAATATACAAGCATATTATTTCTAGTTCTCTGAAGATACTTTAGAATATGCTTGACTGCACCCCAATGTTCAGGTCCTGGATTGGATTGGTAATGACTTACAATCCCAATAGCATTACAAATATCTGGTCTTGTGCAAAGTATGGCATACATGAGACTTCCAACTGCCGAAGCGTAAGGAATATTTCTCATCCGTTCTTTCTCTTCTTCTGTCTTAGGAGAATTCTCATTAGACAGAGTAATTCCTTTACAAAAGGGTGTTAACCATTTCTTGGAATTCTGCATTGCAAACCTAACTGGTATTTTGTCTATATATGAAGCTTGTGATAAGACTATACGTCTGTTCTTTCTGTCTCGTAGAATCTATAAACCTAGAACATAGCATGCTTCACCTAAGTCTTTCATATCAAACTGTTGCGCTAACCAGACTTTCACTGATGATAATGATCCAACATCATTCCCAATGATTAGAATATCATCAACATACAGTACCAGAAAAATCACTTTATTATCCTGAATTCTTTTATAGACACAAGGCTCATCTATGTTTTGTTCAAAACCATAAGACTTAATTGCTTCATCAAATCTTATGTTCCATGATTTAGACGCTTGCTTGAGTCCATAAATAGATCTCTTAAGTTCACAAACTTTTCTTTCTTGACCCTTTTCAACGAATCCTTCTGGTTGTATTATATAGATACGTTCATCAAGATTACCATTCAAGAATGCAGTCTTGACATCCATTTGCCATATCTCATAATTGAGAGATGCAGTGATGGATAAGAGTATGCGAATAGACTTGATCATAGCTACAAGAGAGAAAGTTTCTTCATAGTCGATACCTTCCTTCTGTGTATAACCCTTTGCAACTAACCTTGCCTTGAAAGTCTCTACTTTCCCGTCTATTTCTCTCTTTCTCTTATAGACCCACTTACACCCAATGGGTTTTATCCCTTTAGGTGGATCTACAAGTTCCCAGGCTTTATTAGAGTACATGGACTCTATTTCGGATTTCATTGCCTTTTGCCAGAGATCTTTATCAACATAATCCATTGCCTCATTGTAGGTATAAGGATCAGATTCTTGGTCATAAGACTCTCCTATTCCCAAGTATCTTTCAGATTGTCTCACAATACTCCCACTATGACGAAGATCCGATGTTTGTTGAGTTTCAAGTGATTTATCTTTTCTAAGTGCTTCCTCTATCTTATCTTCTATAGATTGGCTGATAACATCATCAGTTAATTCTTCAAAAACTAAATTACTATTGGGCTTGAAATCTTTCATATAGTTTTCTTCCAAGAAAGTAGCACTTATACTCACAAACACTTTCTTTTCTTCAGTACTATAGAAATAATACCCTCTTGTTCCTTTTGGATAACCTACAAATAGACACAGTTCAGAATGTGATTCCAACTTAGTCGTTTTCCCTTTGAGCACGTATGCTAGATATCCCCCAAATATGGGTATAACGCAAACTAGGTTTATATCCTTTTCATAGTTCAAAAGGAGTCTTAGGTACTGACTTAGAAGGAACTCTATTCAGTAGGTACATAGCAGTTTCTAAGGCATAACCCCAAAAAGATACGGGTAATTGTGAATAACTAAGCATCGATCTAACCATATTCAAAAGTGTCCTATTTCTTCTTTCAGCAACACCATTCAGTTGAGGCATACCAGGTGCTGTGAGTTGGGATAGGATCCCATTATCTGTGAGAAATTCAGAGAATTTCCCAGACAGGTATTCAACACCTCGATCAGATCGAAGGGTCTTTATGTTCTTTCCTAGCTGCTTTTCAGTTTCCGCTTTGAATTCTCTGAACTTTTTAAAAGAATCTGATTTGCGTTGTATTAGGTAAACATAACCAAATCTAGAATAATCATCTGCAAACATAATGAAGTATTCAAAACCTCCTCGAGCTTGAATATTCAAGGGACCGCAGACATCAGTGTGTACTAACTCAAGACATTCTTGAACTCTAAGACCTTTTCCAGTAAATAGTCTTTTAGTCATTTTACCTTCCAGACAGGATTCACAAGTTGGTAATGGTTTGACTTCTAACGAACTTAGAGGTCCATCATTTACTAACCTTTGA
>JXTC01000122.1:773316-810606 GCA_002914845.1 Trema orientale
TGGAAGAACTAGCTTGAGCTACATTAGCCTCAACTGACCCCGACTTATTCTTCTTAAGAATATTCTCAGTAATTTGCAGATCTTTCATCAGGCCAATAAGAGTATAATCTTACCGGCGAATCTCATGATCAATCTTAAATTGATTGAAGGTGTTCGACAATATGTTCAAAACCATGTCAATTTAGGTGTCACAAACAATTTTAGCTCCAAGGATTTCCAGTTTGTTAAGGTATGCAATGACTTTCATCGTATGTTCCCAAACTAGAGTACCCTTCTTTTGTTGAAGATTCATGAATGCACTTGTGGCCTCATTTCTAGCTTGACCACCGAGACTGGTGAACATTTCATCAACACTCAGCATCATGTCAGTAGCAGTATCCATCCCACGATGTTGTTGTTGCAATATATTGCTCATTGAGCTGAGTATATAGCACTTAGCCATCTCATCAGATTGTTTCCACTTATCATATAAGTTTCTTTTATCATTGGTGGATTCCTCAGTTAATTGAGCAGGACATGGAGTGTTAAGAACCCACTTATGTTTATCAGCAGTAAGCACTATGTCTAGGTTACATTTCTAGTCTACATAGTTTTCACCGTTCAGCTTGTTTTGTGTGAGTAAAGTAGATAAAGGATTAAGTGCTATATCTACTGAAAAATTAATAAATATTTCATATATAAGAAAACATCATATATCATGTTACGAATAATTAACATAAAGTATTAAGCATACAATATGCAAGTGAAGTATCCCTAAGACTATCACTTATATTCATGGTAATTTAACCTACCACTGATTACAAGCCTCCTACGGGAAGTCATGCAATCAACAAGTCAAACTGAAACAATTTCAATTAGTAAATAGAGAGATAACTCTTATCCCATATTTCTAACTACCATTCTATTTGATCCTCTACTTGACTAATAAGAACTCCTACGGGAGGATATTAATATTTCGAGTTGAGTGTTTAACAATTGTTTCAGTAACTAAGCTTTCTATATAAGACCGTCTCCTACGGGCGATCAGCCTCATATAGTCTACCTAGTACCTTATCCTACAAAGCTCATTTTCAGAATTACCCGGACGAAAAACCCTCCTATGGGAGCTCAGCAAGATTCTGAGGCGAGGCTTATCCTAATACATAACGAACCAACAATAGAGACTATAAGCATCACATACCTTCTCCCGCTCAATATTTTATAATTACGGATTTATAGATTTTACCCAGTTATCTAACTGGCTTAGTAACCTAAAATCAATTATGTAAGCATGTTCATATTTGCATGAGAGTAGCTCTAATTTTCTATATGACATGTTACTAAAAGTCATGTAATAATACTTAATTATTAGGCATGCATGCAACATTGTCCTAATAATACCAAAGTACTAAGCAGATAATTAATTAATTATTAATAATTTATTAATTTCCAGTAATTTAAAATTATTTAACATTTAAATAATTCTAATTGATAAGATAATGTTAAATATTTAAATATGGAAGATAATATTTAAAATTTAAATTAGAAAATATTTTCACAAAATCTAATCAGTTTAAATAAAAGATTTAATTAATTAAATCTCCTTAAATATCTCAAATTTAAATTTCAACTTTTTGAAATCTTAATTTGAATTTAATTTTCTTAAATATCTCCTATTATCTTATCCTGTCAGATTTGAATTCAAAATTTAAATCAATATCTAATCTCATTAAATATCTATAAATCATAAATTCAAATTTGAAGATTTGAAAAAATATTCTGATCTAAATTATAATTTCAAATCTTCACAAAATTCGAAATTTAAAAAATAGAAGATTTTACAAATAAAATCTGCTACAATATCTCTAATTTGAATTTAAACAAATTTAAAATTCAAAAATAGATTACTAATTACCATATAATTAGTTTTCGAAATATCTATTCAAAATTTGAATTTAAAAACTAAAAAAAAAGATATTATCTCATAATATCTAATTTTAAAAATTTTATTTTAAAATATCTCTAATTATTTAAATAATAATTAAGGTATTATGGATATCAATCATGTCCATAATTTAAATTAAAATATCCTATCAATTCAAATTTCAAAAATTCAAATTTAATAAGGATTTTTAGAATTTTGAATTTAAAATTTAATCTATCAGTTTTCATAAAACTATGGATAAATTAAATTAATTTTAAACTGAAAATAATTAAAATTATGACCGGAAATACGAAAGCGTCGGGACAAGCCGACGGACAGATGGGAACCCGGTATGCGGCCACGCTCAGGACAACTCCCGAGCGACAACGGGCTCGCATAATTCTTGGACGTCAAATGTACGAGACGGCACCCCGAGCGCCGAAGGCACGGGAGGCCACCCGAGCGACTGGCGTGCAGAAGGCCGCCCACCGGCCATGTGCGGATCACATCCGCGGGCCAGTGGCGCTGTGCCCCCGGTGATCCCATGCGGCATACGCGGGCTGGCTGCCTGCAGGCCACGCATGGCATGCCCGGGCCGTGCCTGCGCCGCATACGCGGGGTGAACCGGCTTGGCCGACGTGGGGTGGCGGGTTGCGGCGCACATGCGAATCACATCCGCGCGGCCAGCGGTGCCACACCCGCTTGGCCATGCGCGGGGCCGTGCCCGCACGCGGGACACACCAGCACGGCTAGTGCGGGCGGTGCGCACGGCTAGGAGCCGTGCGCACCGCCCCGTTGTTTCACTTTTTTTTTCTTTTTTTTTTTTATAAATTGAAAAGAAAAACAGTTTTCATAAAACTCAAAAAAACAATTAAAGATCAAAACATTTACATGCATAGTTTTATCAAGAATATAAAATATGAACACATAGAAATCAAGAACATGTCGGAAAACAAAAATTAAAATAATCATGATCATTTTCCCATAGCAACATCTAATCAAATAATCATTCAAACTCATTGAATCTATTGACCATCATACAAACTAGAGCATACTCATAATATGAACAAGACTAAAATAAACAAAACCTTTCCGAAAATCAAAAACATCAATCAACAAGATAATAGACCAGAGTAAAATATGTTAGATCAACAATAAAAAAAACTGGCTCTGGTACCAATTGCTGGTGTTTACTAGAATAAATTTCTAAAAAATATTTTCATAAAATCATTTTCAAGAACACCATAGTTTTGTAAAATCAAGAAACGCAGCAGAATTGGTCGTTTAAAATTTTTCATTTTACAAAATGTTTTAGATCGTGATCAAACATAAAATTAACTCTTGATCTAGACAAGAACAATACCCGGATTCGCTCCACAATCTTCTCGTCTTCTCGTCTATTCTCGAAAGTCGTTTAATTGATCCAGTAGGTTGTCACCTTCTTGATTCCCAATAAAAAGATCTGCAGACGAATAAGAAGACAATCTCCTTGAACTAATTTCTCCAGGATAGCCGAAAAACACCGAGGATGGTGAACCCTAGTGCTGGCCGATTTCTGCTCTCCCTTTCTCTCTGTTATGTGTGTGACACTCTCTTCTCAAGGGGTGTTTCATGTGTAGTTCATGTTCTGTGCAGTTAGAGAACTTTTCTCTTAACTATACAGAGATTAGCAAACCCTAGTGGGCTTATTGGGCTTGTTGGGCTCAACTGATTATCAAATAACTATTGGGCTTTTATTTGAGCTAGACAGGGGATCAGATGGATCCATAAAGCCCAAGCTCGAATGGACCATATACCCACTATCATAATTAACTCTTAATTGTGATTGGGCCTTGTCCATTAATATTGGGGCATACCACTATAGGCCCAATATTGAACTCTTGGACTAAATATCATTTATTTTTCTGTGAAGCTTATTAACAATTAATTAGCTTGATCCATTTAGCATATACTATACCCGTAGACATACCCCGAATACAATGCCGTACTAGTAGGGTGAAATTACTGTATTACCCCTCTAGTACATATTTACACCTTTGAGTTGCCATTTTTCATCTAATGGATAATAGTTGACTACAGTGTTTGTATCTGCTCATATCAATACAGTCAAATTCACATAATGAATACTGAAGCCCTGGTTTATATTATCCAAGTACTTGAAAAAACTCAAAGTGACATTATATGCATGGTGTCTATCATGAAAAACGTTCTACATATTTCATATACCTTATCTTCCAAGATACCGGAGTTCGAACCATAAATCGGAACTAGTCCTTTAGTAACTCAAAAAGACAAAACACATGAAAGTAAGTTCGTTAATCACTAGGATTAAGGTCTTCTACAATAGCGCTAGATTAGTGAAATTAGAAATTTGAGTTACGGCATTTAACCTCAAATTCTAATTCACTATGTCCTATTCGATACTGTTATAACTTTCTTATAATACACTAGTATTTCTATCTGAAGACTCACTTTGATAGTTGGAGACTTCATTATTTAAATAGACAACACTACATTCTATGGCATAATAAAGTATTCCATCTTCAATATACAGAATACGAACAATTTAATTTAGACATAATGAAATAAAGAATGTAATATCTCCCATATTTGAACTCATCATACGAATAATTCTTTATTACTCATTTCATGTCTTGAAATCTTTTAGATGTTTGCATAAGTTAAACATACACATCACATGTATATCAATGGGACATAAATGAAGTAGAAATTTATAACATGGAATTTATTAATAACAAATAGATACTAAATAATCCAATAAATATTGTTTATAATGTCTAAATAATAAACTGCTTTATAGGACATTATTCCAACACTTGTATCTATTGATGAGCCATCTTATGATTTTGTCTCTCTTTGGGCATATCCTTATCCTGTACCATTGTGCAAGTCAGTACGTTGGTGGGATTCTAATGCCAAGTAAGGGGTGCCTATTTCACATGCTTTCATTAAGTAGCATTCGGCCTAATACTCTTAATTTCTATAGTCAAGTACTTACTACGCTTCTAGTGACTATTTCTTACAATCTTGCTCACACTCTCAATTTGTGCTTCAATTTTGGGATGAAATTTCTTTATAAAGGGGAGAATGTAAAAACCCAAAACTTTGAAAGGTAAATTGGTCATTTGACCATATTATTCAGAAAAAAAAAACAGATTATATATATATATGTTATTCTCTCTCTCTCTCTCTCTCTCTCTCTCTTTCTCCTCTCTCTCCCCCCTGATCTCACACTCTCTCTCGTCCCTCTTGTTTTTGGCCGAACCAGATCGAGGAGGAGCAGCCCCTGCCACGGCCACCGTCTGGCCAGCCCAGCCACCGGCGAAGCCTTTCTGCGTTGCCTGCTGCCTGTGCCGCTCGTCCCCAGCCACAACCGAGCAGCACGTCGCTGGAAAACGCTGGAAGAGATTTGAATTTCTGGCGTCAGTTCGGGCCGTTTCAGCTCGCGTTCTTAGGCGTTGGGTTCCTATCGTCGAGAAGACCCTGAAAATATATATCTCGCGACCCTATTTTGCTCGGATTAAAAGTTGTCATTTTTGATGATTTTTGAGCTCGGGTTTGACTTTTGATCTGACCGTTAGATTTTGTTTTTGATGTCATTTTTGGAATGTACTCAGAAAATGGTGAAGTCTGATATATATATTGACTATGTTTGGTGACCGTCACGAAAAACGATATCTAACGGCTTAGATTTTGTCTCGTTTTGCATGCTACTAGTCCGATTTCGACTTGGACATAAATTAGTCGAGTTATATATCTAACCTAGCTATTTTGGATGCTAGGAATTCAGTGAAGAAGTCTGTTTGTCAATTCGGAGCTCCGTTAAGGAGTTGATTTTTTACAAGTGAGCGAATGAGCGCTTGGAATTGGTTCCTGACCCTCTGAGTGATCATTCAACGGCACCTTGAGGATCCAATAGCGTGGTATCACTATTCTAGTGAGGTAGGAATTCAGCTACCTCTGTTTTATGTCCTTTTTTTTTTATTAAAATTTACTTTTTACAATATATGATGACAAACATGATTTTAGAACTGTTTTGGATATATGTGATGGAATTGAATTGTATGATATATATTGGATGGCTCTGGGATTTTTCTGAGTACAGGTTATTTTTGGATATGTTAAAATAGGGTCGTTATGCTGTCCATTTTTCTATGAAATTTAATTTAATCATTTTATTAAAAACTAGAGCATCATTTGAACTTAAATTACTGCATGGCTATTTTTACATATCAGTTCAGAGTATGCCTGTCATAGGATCACACATGAGTACCAGGTTAGCATCATGGGATTTTTACAGTGTGGCACTACGGCCACACCGATGGAGCAGAGTCCATAAACCTGCGCGGAGTTTTTCTTCTGATTACCTCCCCATTTGGCAGGCGTAGGCAATGTGGTTGCCCCTCTAAGTTTGGTAGGCAACATATGGGTATCCCCTTCGGATATGAGCTAGGTGTCAGTCAGGCTGTATGGCATACGTAGTGCCAACACCATGATTTCTATTGATGAGAGATGGTGAACTCATGGGTATGGGTGGATTTGTGTCATGTGTCAGTAGACTGATTGATTTTCGGATTTCATGCTCTTTTTTTTTTTTTTTTTTTGTATACCTATATATATGTATACGCATACGGACTATTGGTTTCAGAGATTTTTATGTATATATGCGTATATAGTTTTACAATGGGGTTTTGGATTAAACTAACCATGCAGGGACTTTCTATCATTAAAAATATTTTTAAATAAGGTAATAGTTTCTCTACTGAACTCTTGAGCTCATCCCTCCTATTTTCCTCTCTTTCAGGTAGTTGTTCATTCGAGTTAGTTCTTTTGATAGTTAGGCAAGTCGCTTGGCTTGCACTCGCGATCTTATTCCTCTTTGGTTGGTACCCTTTCTTTGTCTCACTCTTTCTCCATGTCTAACTATTTAGCCAAGTTCATTGATTCTACTAAATGAATGTATGAAGATGTATTTACTATTATTTGAGGATGTATTCACTATTATTTGAAGATTTGGTGTATAAATTTGACACAATGGTTCCTTAGGGGCTTATTTTCAAAATTTTAAGTATTTGAAATTTTGACAAACTTTGTAAATTAAATTTTAGACATTCGGATTCAAGATTTGAAAAATCTATTTAATTAATACTGTAGTTTTATCAAACCAAGTTTTTGTACAATTTAACTATGTTTTCTTGAATTTTAATTAGTGTATTTTTCTTAATAAATCAAACTAAAGATAGACCCCTTTTTATATAGAATTTCTTATGATTTAAAGACTAATAGGTAAAAATCCAAGTACTTAGTTTCTCAAGAATTTTGTAAATTCTTTATTTATTTTTATTTACACTTAAAATTACTAAAAATTACGGCCTTGGATTTTCGGTAGTGATATTTGAAGTCTGTAATTTTTTTTCCCCTAGAAATGGGAAGCCTGCAATTTTGTTCAACTGCCAAGTGAACTGCGGTCTCATTCTCTTCCTAATAGCCCAATTTCTATGAGAAATTGACCTGAGTAGTACTAATGTGGAACAAAATGATTTTTTTAGTAGTCTTTTTCAAATTGACATTTCTAGTAGTATCATAAATTGTATGACGAGGGTCACATAATTTGTGACTAAAAAATTATGAATTTTCTAAGACTAATCAATAGTCACAAATTATGTGACCCTCCGTCGTACAGGGTCACAAAATACTAAAAAACTACTAGAAAAATTAATTTTTAAATTACTCTTAAAAAAGTCATTTTAGTCAAAATTACCACTATTTATTTCAATTTCCCAAGTTCTATATGTTTTTTCTTTTTTCTTAATACCTTAGGTTATTAAGGCCCATAAGTCATAATCCATAATTCTTTTTTTTTTTTTCGTTTTTGTTTTACTAAGCCCATTGTAGAAAAGGTCTAATATGGTTTAGGGCCTTAATATAATTTTAGTTAATTTTCAGTGGGAGCACATGACTATTTTAGCTCATTTTTAGTGAAGACACAATCTTTTTTTTTTTTTTTGAGAATCTTTTTTTTTTCTGAAATCCAGAATTCCTTTTTTTTTTAAAAAAAAAATACATGTAAAAAAAAAAAAAAAGACTTCCCAAAATCCATGGCATACCCTTCTCCCTTCGCCCCTATATATATATATAGATATGAATATGCATATTTTCTCAACCCTATATATATAGATATGAATATGTATATTTTCTCAACCTTTCACTGTGCATGCAGTAGAGTATGTATTGCTAAAATATGACTAAAGTTTGATTATTCTAGATATTTTGATCATTCGATCTTGGTGTAACAGCACTATAAGAAAAAGGGGCTATAGTAACAATATCTATAACGGCGACATTATAGACTTATATTTATAGCAACGACACTGAGTTTGTCGTCGCTATTGAAGGTCAACCGTGAAAGGTTGACCAAATTGCTATAGCGACGACACATAGGGCAACAATTAGCGACGACATGAGCTTGTCGTCACAATAGAATGTACTGAAAAATGTGCCAGTATACAGTAACTTACCCACGGAAAAATAGGCGCCTTTTGGGGTATTGTGAAAATATCAGACCTTATAGCGACGACATTTGTCGCCTTTATACAGTATTTTAATTATTTTTTTTCAATTTCGAACAAGAATTAATTAATATAAAAAGTTAAAAAAACTATAGCGACGACAAGTTATCGTCGCTATAGGTAAACCCGAAAATTTGGACAGGAAATTAGTGACCGCCAAATTTGACTCCAAAAAAAATTAAAATTAAAATGGTGTCGTGAAGGCTATAGCGACGACATTTCATATTTATATTTGTCGCCGCTATAGGTCATGTAACATAAAAACTCACAGATCATCTTCTTCGGCAGTTTTTCGCCATATCTCTCTCTCTTTCACTCCTCTCTCTCTATCCAACCCACCGGCGGCCTTTCTCTCTCCTCATTCTCTCTCTCTATCTCTAGGTAATACTCTATCTCTCTCTCTATTTTTTTCATTTTGTCTCTTTAAAACTCTCTCTCTCTCTCTCTAACTCTCTCTCTCTCTCTCTCTCTCTCTCTCTCTCTCTCTCAGCGCCATCCTCCTCCGCCGCCATCCTCCTCCACCTAGAGCGGTAAGCCGATTAGTTTTTTTTTTTTTTTTTAAATTTATTTAGAATATTAAAAATAATTTTTAAGTAATTATTTAGTCTATTAAAAATAAAATTAGATTATATTATTGTTAGATTTATGTATTTGGTAGTAATAGGTTAGTTTTATATAATAGTTAAAAATAATGAGATTAGATTATTATTAAAATGTGGCTATATTTATATATTAGTTAAAAGTAATAGGTTAGTTTATATTATTTAAATTGTATAATATGATTTTGTTATATTGGATTTGTGGTATGGTTAGATAATGTAGGATTATTTTGGATTTGTGATATGGTGAGATTATTTTATTTTTTGAAATATTGTGAGATTTATTTAGATATATTAAATTATTTTGTTAGATTATATTGGTTTGTGGTTAAATTGAATATGTGTGATTAATATTTGTGTGAAAATAATATGGAAAAATTATATTTGTAAGTAATTATATTTTTGGTTTATGTTGCGTATTTAAATTGGGATTTATGTTAGATTAGATTAGAAATAATAAAATTAGATTAATATGAATGTTAGATTAGTGATTTAATTTAATGATAAATGATAAAATTAGATTAGAATAAATTTTGTAATTTAATTAATATGATCTAATAAGAAAAAATATGATAACAATTAATGAATGATAATAGGAATAATTAAATAAATTAATAATTTAATTTAATAAGATATAATAATAATAATACAAAAAAATTAAATAAAAGGTAATAATAACTATTTAACACTTGTAGACAATAACTTATACGTTTTAATTAATAATTAGAAATTTAGTTTTAGGTAATAAAATTTATTAATAAAGTTAGTAAAATGAGTAATTAAATAAAGCTAGTAATTAATATTTGATAATTAGGACTTGAGTATAAGGCAATAATAAATAAATAAAAATTAAAGAGTAAGATTAGTTATATAATTAAATTTAAATAAATAATTTATTATAATAATAATAATAATAATAATAATAATAATAATAATAATAATAATAATAATAATAATAATAATAATAAGAGGCTTAAATAATAATAATAATACATAGAGTAAATAAAATCTAATAATAACTATATTATCATAATAATAGTAATAATAATAATAATATATGAAAATAAATAGGCTTAAATAATAATAATAATACAAAAAATAAATAAAAGATAATAATTACTATATTATCCTAATAATAATAATAATAATAATAATAATAATAATAATAATACATGAAAATAAATAAACTTTAATAATAATAATAGTATATAAAAATAAATAAAAGGTAATAATTAGTCCTTTAATTCATAAAACTACCCAAAATACCCCTAAAATAAGAAATTACAAAAATACCCGTATACTTACTAAAATACCCCTATAATTTCTCAAATACTCAAAATATCCCTATACTGAATAAAATTCCCAAAATACCTCAAAAAAACTACCTAATATGATAAGTACACCCGAATTCACAATAATACACGAGAATGGTCACCACACGTAAACTGGTTTGGGATGTTCTTGATCATCACAATCAAAGTTATACAATTATGATGATCAAGAACATTTCAAACCAATTGACATATGATTATAAAGGTTGCAGTCATAATGTGTACATTTGTATACATAGTGACTTTAATATATACATGCATTATTTTAGTCACAAAAGAAATTACCTTAGACCCGTTCAGGAGTCGATGAGAGATTATGCATCTCGATATCGATTCCTGAATTATCCCGTTTGGACGGTTTGGGATTATACGTTATGTATTGTCATTTACTTATAAACATTATTCTTTGGTCGAGTTCTGGTGGCATCTCCCTGTGTTCTCCGGGTGTGTACATATATGTATCACACTTAGGGAAACTGTGGGGAAATACTGCCTTTTCCGTACTCGTCGTTCTGTTCCTCCCGATATGACTCAGGAGGTTTGGAATAAGTGCGTGGATTATTTCAACTCTGAGGAGTTCAGTGTTAGTATTTCATTTAATTACTCTTTTATTACATTAATTTTATAACTATTACATTATTAACTAATAACTTCAAAATGACAGGCTATATCTAAGAGGAATGCTGGTAATAAGGGACAGATAAAGTATGTCAGTAGGCAGCGGTCTAAGTCCACTATCGCCAGTATATATGATATGGTAATCTTTTTACAACTTGTTTCTTACTTTAATATTTTTTATTATTATTTTTTTTTTATGTACTTATCTAATTCAATACACAGGGGAATCTTGAGACGGGAGAGATGCAATCGATCGCAGAGAAATACCGACAGAGATATATGGATCCTGTGACTGGCATGTGTCCTCCTGAGGAGATTGAGCAGAATTATGTGAGTTACTTATAAATTATTTGTATTCATTGATTGTCTACTAATTTTATTTTTTTACTATATTTTTCCTAATTATTTTTAGCGTAAGATGGTTGAGATTCGCACGACTCAGTTGCAGTCTCAGGCATCTTCATCTGCCTCCGGTTCTTCGACACAGTCTATACCACCTCGTATTGATAAGACATTGATTGCTGACGAGGTGCTTGGTGTTAAGAGAAGGTATAGGAAAGGAGTTGGTCCGAAGCTCAAAGGAGCTGCTAGCATTTCTTCTACAGCAGCTTCTCCACCACAGGATCCTCCTGTGCCCGACTATGAGTTGCAAGACTTTTTAAGCTACACACAGAGTTATTTGGCTGCTGCCCACCAGCGTGAAGCAACCTACATTACCTCCGAGATTCCGATCTGAACCTCCTCCCCTGACTTCCGACACTCAAGACAATGCAGAGCAGGATGAGACTGACGTGAATAGCTAGCTAGATAGTTTAGTCTTTTTTTTTTATTGAATACTTTTTTTAAATTTTTGTTTTATGTGTATTTTCGTTATGGAGTTATTTTAAATTTTATTTTAAATTAAAATTTTAATTTATATTTTATATTTCAAGTATTTTCAATTTATTTATATTTTTTATATTTTTATAATTTTATTTCTAATTTTAATAATTTAATTATTTAAGAAAAATTAAAAAATCTATAGCGACGACAAATATTGGTCGTCGCTATAAGTTTTTTAATTTAATTACTGAAAAAAATAAAATTTCTATAGCAATGACAAATATATTTAATATATATTTTTTAAAAAAAATATATCTATAGTGGTAACAACCGCCGCTATCGTCGTTTTTTAGCCATCATTCGACGATATTTTAGCGACGACATAATAGACTATTCCGACGACAAAATGTGTCATCGCTATAGGGGAGCTGTACCGACAGATTTATACCGATGACTAATTAACGACAACAGTGTCGTCACTATAGATCTAATTGTTGTCGCTATAGAGCCTTTTTTCTGTAGTGCAAACTGAAAAACTATTATTCAAGTTTATTTATTAAAAAAATAAATCATTGGATCTTAGTAAAACCCACATGTGAATCAATGTTTATAAAGAATTTTAGGATAAAAGGAGCAATTATGTAGATTGAACGTACCTTACCTCACATATTGAATCAGTAGTTCAGTTTCCTCATATTGTCATTGGACGTATGTAGTCACAGTGTTTTACAATCATTTCATATTTATATGAAACAAAAAACTACTAGTATATATATTTATATGTAATGTAACGCCAAATAATTGCGCAGAAAAGTGCTTTTGCACACCGAGGATCACATATTCATGTAAATACATATCAATAAACGAGAAAAAGTAGTATTCCTTGGACGTTTATGTATTATACCTTGGGATTTTTAAAGAAAAACCGCTTTGCGATCTACTTTTTCTTCCGGAACTCCATACGATGGATATTCTTTCTTCGACCTGATCCAGGTACTCCTCTATATATGACACACACACAGATATATATATATATACATGCATGCATGCGTTTCTATAGTACACATAGACAAAGAGGTAATTAATTAAATCAATTAAATGGATATTACGTTTGAGGGACTTGAATGTATAAGCTTGTAGCTATATATATATATATGTAAGGCGTCAAAAGCAACATTATTAACTAAAGTAATTGGTGGTTGGTATATAGGCCACAATTTGCGAACCACCGTTCTGAAGTAATAATGCCCCAACCCCCATATATACGCCATTATGGGTGAAAGCAGACTGTTTCACCTGTTTCACACGTTTATTCATGACATCCTAATTAGTTGACCAATGCTGAGTGTTCAATCACAATTACGTGTCAGTCGTAATTCTAATTAATAAATTAGACTTTATATGGATCTCACATAAAATGTAATTATAATTAATTAGTAACAAACTGACACATCATCTATTGCTAGGCACTATATATGGTGCCACGTAGCATTACTTTAAATTGTGTTTTATTGGATAGTAATTAATAGCTATTTATATTGTATTTATTACATGAAAGTCATACTTAATCATGCAGTCCTATAATGTAATTTCATTACTAGATACAACATATATCAAACCAACTACCGAGACCGTCGGGTGATAAGCCTAATTGTCATCTATAAAAGAAGTCATGAGTTCAAGCTGGGTATACCACATGCAATCCATTTGTACCCCTAATATGACCTAATAGGGTGCCTATGCTAAGAGAATTACTAGCTATACAAACGCAGCTGAGTCACACTACTATAAGAGAGGGTCTGATGCATAGAAGGAGGACTAGTATCAAGGAAGAAAGCACTGTTTCTAAGCAAGTTTGCACGAGCAATACTAATTATTACGAAGAGGCATCATCTACTGGCATTTAACACCACAGTTTTCAAGTTGGCACCCACTTTAGATCCCAATCATGTCCTATCTGCCTACTAAATCTCAACCGAATTTATTGATGTGAAACAGAATTGGCATGTACTAAAGAATAATATTCAAGCCTAAAAATTCATGTATCAAAGTACAGAATTCATCTTCCAAGAACAAAATACATAAAAGTCGATCTAACGTACGGAATTGCAAGATTAATGCAAAAGAAAATTGGACGTAAGTACCTAGCCCAGGTACAGCTAGCTAATTAATATGTATGCATATATGCACGCAATCTAAAAAATGATATTATCAAGTGAGTAGGAAAAAAAAAAAAAACGTTGAATATGGATGATAAATTTTGTCCAGACTTTCTTTGCTCCATTTTTTTTTTTTTGGTTATTATTATTATTATTTTAAAGAATTGACTTGAATATATACAACATAAATTGGTATCGACCATGATCAATGAGTTAAAATCTAGTCGATTTAGTTATATATAATTTTTTAAGAAACATATTTCTTTATTTGAGATTCCTATCCCTTAAATTGATTGGATTAACTTAATCAGTTATCGGATTCACGAATATGTATCAATTACTAATGCTTATTTTCTTAAAGGGATTAGAACTGCATATTGCCAATTTCAATCTTGAACTATTGTTACCAAGTCTATAAGATGTTACTAACCAAGTTATTTACTTTTGACTAAGAAAAAGATTATCCCGATCATTTAACGCAACCCGAGTCACCTGGCCGAATGTCAGCCCTTTTTTCGAGTGTGAGATCCAATAAATATTTTTTATTTAAAAAAACGTGGAAATTTTCTAATAAAATAATGATAAGTAAGTCATAAATTTGATCGCCCGTGATAAATAAAGATGTCAAAATAGGCCGGGTAGGCCGGGCCAAACGGGCCAGCCCAATCCCAGCGGTAGGGATGGACTCGGCCTATATATCTAGGCCCACTAGGCCGGCCTGCCGAGCCACTGGCTGAATGTCAGCCCTTTTTTGAGTGTGAGACCCAATAAATACTTTTTATTTTAAAAAAACGTGGCAATTTTCCAATAAAATAATGATAAGTAGGTCATAAATTTGATCGCCCGTGATAAATAAAGGTGTCAAAATGGGCCGGGCCAAACGGGTCGGCCTGGCTCGGCCTGGCCCTAGGGGTAGGGATGAACTCGGCCTATATATATAGGCCCATTGGGCCGGCCCACCCCACCAATCTAGTCCGCATGGGCCGGCCCGACTTGGCCGTCAAAAAATTTTTTTTTTTAATTTTTTAAAAAAATTTTTAAATAAATTTAAATACAAAACTTTTTTCAATACTTATAAATACACATTACCTCACTCTTTTTTTCACACTTTCAAATTTCAGTCTAATTCTAAATAATTTTCTTAAGGTTTTTGTTTTAAATTTTTTTTTTATCAACTATTCAACTTATATACTTTTAGCTTATTTAATTATTTTTAAATTTTTATCAATAGAAAAAAAAATATAACATATTATTTATTTTTTCATAAATTTTTATTTTTAAATTTCTAATATTTTTAATTAATTATACAAAAAATAATTTTATTTTTTTAGATTTTTTTATTTTTTTAAATTGGGCCAAGAACGGGCCGGTACGGGCCAGGCTGGCCCGCCTAGGAGCCCGACAGGCCTATAGGCCGGATTGGGCTCCGTTTTTTAAATTTCGGGCAGGCTGGCCGGGCCCGGCCCAGCCCGTTCTTCCTCCCAAGCCCGCTTAGTCAACTTGCCCAGTTTGCCACCTTTAGTGATAAATAACACTGCTCTTTGACTAATGATATGTAGGGATATCAATGGGGTAGGGCAGGACCGATTTTGCGTTTACCATTCCCATCTCCGTTATCATTTTGCTATACTATTCCCACAATATTCACCATTTAATTTGGTGCGGAGCAATTTCGGGAATTATTTTCCCTATTAGTATATCGGGGTCCCCGTTTAGAATCGTCATCTTGAATTAATTAAATAATTCTATGTTGGTCCAAATCTTTTAAAAGTCTAAATACATCCGAAAGAAAATCTAAACTAAAGTTAATTTCATTGAAAACTCTAATTTTAGTTCAAATTTATTAGAAATATAATTTAATAAAAGACTTGAATAACTAAAAAAACACATTCAAATAGAGTTTTAACATGTTAAGAGTTGTCAAATATAAAATATTTAATACCAAAACCATATAGCATATTATTCATTTAAGAAGATAACATAATCCCAAATACTTAAACTTAAACAATATTAGTATATGACTATATATTATTAGATTTTATTTAATAAAAAAATCTAGTTAAATTATTATATAAAAATATAAAAATTAACATATATATAATCGGGGAAGGGTCAGTACGGGTACTCAATCTCAAGCCCGTTCTGTTCCGCTAAATTTTAAATGAGGAATCTCCGCTCTGTGCCCCGCACCATTTATAATAGTGAAAGCTCATCTCATTCATACTAGTGCACCACCCGTATGATGAAATTGACATCCCTAATGATATGTCTATATCAAATTGTTGGCAATAGTTAAAATTAGACCATAATAATCATAATATAATTTTCTTTTTTTTTTTCAAAAACAAAAAAAAAAAACCTCAAATTTGGACATTCAGAATTGATACGCTGTTACATGCAATTGCAGGTAGTGGGGACTCAAAGACAATACACTTTTAATTTTGAAATTATTTCCAATGTGGTTCATTTATTATACACGTTATGTGAACAAAATTAGAGTTAAATAAAAAAGATGTCAGTGCCCAACATAAATCCTTGGTTTTATTGCTAAAGAAAACTTGTATAGATCAATAAACTAGTAGAGTTGCATCTCTTTTGCTGCCAATTAATTATCGGCTCTGCATATTAAATGATATTTTTTTAATTATTTATCAACGCAGTCGGCTCACAGTAATCTAAAGCTTTAGCAAAATTTTTTTAAGGAAAAAAATACTCTAATTTTTCACTTATAGTATATTCATGTTTTCTTTTAGATACAAAATATTAACTAAATATTTATACAAAGATTTATTGTAAGTTTTTCGCGAATAAATTTTAACAAAATTAAGAGGAATATTAGTAAAATGAAATATCATTTTTTTAAAAAATAGCTTTAATGTGATAATGTCCAAATTCTTAATAATATATTTTCAAAGTAATCAATTAACTATTTATTTGAGAATATTTGATTTAATATGATGATTTCTAATAATGTTTAATAAAGTTATATTAATTAAAATATGAGAAGACATATATTTGATCTAATAGTTTTAAAGTTTTAGGACTTCGGAAGTTTTAAAAGTATATGTGCTTAGTACAAAGCTCCTCCCCAAACCTAGCCTTAGCTACGGCACAACCCAGCTCAAGCTCAACCCCAACCACTATTTCTGGTCAACCACTAACCGATTCTCTAGTTGGCTATACACTCTCCAGATCCTTTCATAATGGCGGCTCTTTTATTTGCATTCGGTTTTTTCTTAATTAATTAGGGTAACAAAACGAAAGTTCATATTGGCATATGCATTAGTTTATGTGTTTATCTTTTTAATCATGCGTAACAAAAGAAAAATTATGTTTTGTTTAGACTGAGTAATAGTGTCTTACAATGTTAGGTATTCTATTCAGTGAATTCAACTCCGACAGTACAGTATATACCATGGTCAAGTTAATTTTTTCCACAAAGTTAATAGCTATTTTTGTTTTATATTATGACTGATGTAACTGATGCCTAGCTTCTAATTATTTTCAAAAGAAAATCAATATAGATCAATTTTGTTGTTTGTTTTTCGATGAGTGTATTCTCTCCTATAGTTGACTCTTATATTTCTCGCTAGATCAATATGGATATTTATTTGTCTAGGCGCTGGTGTAAAATCTATTTATACATTTTTATTTTTTTTGTTTGCATAATATGAGAAGAGGATATGACTCGGTTTTGAGTTTTGCTTCATAATGTAGAACTTGAAATAAATGTCTAGGACATTTTGAGCTAAACTGACACTTCAAGGAAAATCGTATTGAAAGGTGGTCCTGTAAATTGCAAATTATCATTTGGAATCAGATTAGTCAAGGAGATAAGAAAGGGTAACTAAGGAAAAAGAGAATCCACACATTTAAAGGGTAATTAAGAAAAAAAGAATCCACACATGCATTTCTTTTCCTCTTGCCCTTTCTTAATCCAATACCGATGAATAATCTTAAAAAAACTTAATTAAGCAAGCAGCTTTCTTTTAACTGATTTAGTTGCATTAACTAATTTTATTTTGATTAATTGCATTTCGCTTTGGAATTACTTACGAAAAAACAACATTTAGAAAGAAAAACTAAAAAACTCGAATTTATTTCATTCTCTTTAGCATTTATTATCACTAATACAATCCTACAGCAAGTATTTTTTTAACCGCATTTTCTCTATCCATCATCCTTCTCATGGTACAATGGTCGTCTCTGTCTCTATTACTCTGTCTCTATCTAAGCTCCCAGCAACTCCCAACAACATTCTCTTAATTTCTATTTCCAGTCAACTCTAACATCTATAGATATATATATATATATAGAGGAGGTTTCAATGGTTACGTCTCCATGAGTAACCATCATTAAAATGCGTGTAATAATAAATTTATTATTTAAATTAAGGTACTACTAAGTTGACTTTCTAAAAAAGTTTTATAATATCAATGCCAATTAATTACAATAAATTTTGTTGCACAACTACCAATGTAATTAAAACCGTTAGATTTTCATCTAACGGCTAAAAAAACAGTAACCATCGATGGGTAAATATAGCAGTAACCATTGAAACTTCACCCATATATATATATATATATATATTCTCATTATACATATATATATGGGTCATGTTTCAATAGAGATTTTTATTTTTGCTCCATTGATGGGTACTTTCATTTGGACCATTGGATTTTAATCTGATGGTTATAATGATATTAGTAATTTTATCAAAAAATAAAAATCTAATTAAATATTTATGACTTAAAAAATTAGTAACCTATATGTGACCTATGAGTTGGAATTTTTTTTTTCCAATCCTTTTTTCATTGTTTTTTCTTTTTTTCATTCTATTGTTTATTTTTATTAAAAAATAAATAGAAAAACAAGTAACCATATATATATATATCTAGATATTTTTTTTCTAAAGAACTAATTGTATATATATTAAATTTTTCATTAAAAAATGAGTCCTTTTTTATAATTTCAAAACTAACATTATATATCCCCTAAAAAAAAATAATGTTATGTATATATTCTTAAAAAAAAACAACTAACCGTTAATATAAAACTATTAAATACTAATTTTTTATCAAAATTTTTTCTTAAAAAAATATTCTTTCTTTTTTATAATTTCAAAACTAATATTCCCTTTCATTATAAAAAAAAAAAACTAACGTTACATCTCATATAAAAACAAAATTAATATTATTTATATTCTCAAAAAAATTACTTATTCATAAAGCTTAATATATTCAAATTAAATGAAATTTAAAAAATTAAACTTATAAGTTAAAAGAAAAGAAATAAATAAAAAAGAAAAATAATTGAATAAAACATTAATTGATCAAAAATAGATGAAATTACTTGTTATTGTAGGTCATATTCAACTTGATAATTTTACCCATCCATGGAGCAAAAACAAAAATCTCCATTGAAACATCACCCATATATATATATATACACACACATACACACACAATCTAATGCCTTACCAACATTGAAAACACCACCAGCCCTCTATCCTCCACCTTCCTGTATGGCAGCTGCTTTCCCTTTTCCTCTCCCTCAGCTTCCTCCCACTCTATAATTTGAGGCCTTAGGCACAATATTTTAAAGGGAAAAAATGAGGCCATTATCAATTTTGACCCTCTTTTAAAAAAAATGATGAAAAAATGGATAATCTAAAAATTATTTACAAAACTAGGACTTTCATTGCCATGTCATTTAATGACAATTTCGAAGTTTTAAAATTATCCTTGACTCGACTCAAGTGAAAATTTTTCGATCAGGTTTAAAAAGTCAAAAGTGAAGGAGGCGGCGACCGGAAGGTAGCTGACCATGTTCGACTACGGTCAAATGATTGTTCGACTCAGTCAAATGTCGGTCGAAAATTTTCTAATAGAGCCAAATTTTTCCGGCCGTTAATTAAAAATCGATCAAAATAACCCGGAGAGGCAGCAGAATAAGTTCGACCACAATCGAAATTTTTTGACCCTAGTTGAGGGGAGGTGCCACCAAGGTCAGAGTCGGGACTGGTGATGGTGGCACAAGCAGTTTAGAGTTTGTTGGGGAAGAATGTATTTTTGGGTTTGTTAGGAAATAAAGTATCCAAGTAATTTTACTTGTGTGACATGACAATGGGAGTTAGTTTTGAAATGGGTGAATCCCTTTTTTCATCATTAGAGTTTAGTAGACCTGGGTGTACATTCATCAAAAAAATACTCTAATTTTTATGCTTATAATATATTTATATTTTCTTTTAAATACAAAATTTTAACTAATATTTACGAAATTTTATTGTAAATTTTTTATATATATGCGATGAATAAATTTTAACGAAATTAAGATGAAAATTAGTAAAATGAAAGATTGTTTTTTTAATAAAAAAATTAGCTTTAATATGAGAATATCCGAAATCTCAATAACATATTTTCAAAATAATCAATTAACTATTTATTCAAAAGTATATGATTTAATGTGATACTTTCTAATAATGTTTAATATTATCTTAAAATGTGAGAAGATATATATTCTATCTAATGGTATTACACTTTTGAGACTTATTAATAAAAGTATCACTATATATAAAAAATTAAATTATTAAAATATTAATATTATTATGGGTCTTATATTTGTTGCCTTAATGGCTTTGCCTTGAGCTACCCTATTTATCAATATGTTGATCTGCATGTACTTACAACGTTACAAAAAATTCAGATAAAGATTATTGGCTATAAATTCAGATAAAGATTATTGGCTATAATCTTTTTAGGTTGCTTTTATCTTCTTTTAATTTGTCCACTTGTTTCAATATAAATGCTAAATTGATATGGTCAAGAATATATCCTTTGACTAACAGGTAGGAATATAGAAACCTATACGAATGTGTACTTGGCAAGCAGTGAACGGTAGGCTATTCATAAAAATGTCTAAAATTAAAATTAAAGGAAGAAGAATGGTGGGCTGGGAATTGGAGCTATGAACCACTCTCAAATTGGAAAATCTTTATTATGTGAAGTAAAGCCACATGTTTCAAAAGGCAACCACACTTTTCACGTGGGTTGGGGTGGGCAGCCCAATTACAAAGCATAAACAGATCCTTAAATCCGTGAAGCTAAGATATGACAAATCGCGTATCCAATTCTAAATCTGGGAAAGAAATAGAATCACATAAAGACGAGAAGTTAATTAGTTTATTGACTCGAAAAACATTCAGAAAAGATACTCCCAAAGATTTTGGCATCTACTAATCAACGGCAATAGTAACTATTAAGCTATACGATTATTATGAAACCAGGAAAGGAAAAGGAATGAGAGAATTATCTTCATCAAGAATAAGATTCATTCTGAAATAGTATCTTCTTACAAGTAAAATACGAAATGTGGGAAAAAAGAAAAAGGGCAAAAAGAAATAATATGAACACTCAGTGCATAATTATGTTAATGTTGTTCGTCAGTTTTCTCGAGAATGAGACCGAGTAACTTGAGCAGCCGAAAAGGGCCACCATCAATTATACTACAAAGCACATATAGCAATATTCTGATTACTAGGACCTCTAGGGGAAGAAAAAAAGGGTTGAGGCTTTGAGCTCAAAAATTGGAAACAAATTCCGGCTTAGCTAGACATCATGACATGTTCAATGGCTTGAAGTGCTTGATTGGCAAAGAAACGGACATCAACATCAGGGTCCTCACTCAGCTCAACCAAACATGGACGAATTGTCTTCTCTACCACCTGATTTAAAGAAAGCCCAATTCAGAAAAGCGAAGAAAGGCTTATATTTAAGTAAATTAGTGACAAACTAAATGTGTATAAGAAACTCGGATGTGTCAGCCCAAAAGAATATATATAAAAAGAAAATTTGAAAAAAAAAAAAAAAAGGAATCAAATACTCACAGACTGATCTACAATTGGGATGAGAGACTGCAGCACCTTTGCCACATTGAACTTGATGTTGGGTACTCTTGAAGGAAAAAATTTCAAGGTTAGCAATCAAAAAACCACCATACCAAATCACATCCTTCCTAGTAATAGATATATGGCTGAAGAATCAACTAGATACCTGTCCTTTGATGCATTGATGACTACTGGCAGCAGTTTTGAACATGTGATTTCTGAACCCATGACTGGGGCAAGTAGAGAGATTGCACGCAATATGGTCATGCGATACAAATAATGTGGGTTGTTAATCATCTCCAATACCTGTCCAGATAACATGCCAATTTCTGCTGCTTTAGAGATATGAGTATTAAAATGTAATCGATCACAACTGAAAAGTAAAAAGGAGATCAAGAGTAAATTGGAACAAGTCATGCCTAAGCTGATAATAACACCACATACTTATCAATAATTGAACCACAATTCTACCTAAAACAAACTGATGTGGAACGATAATCCACAGGAACAGCAACATCTATAATTTTTTTGCCAGCAGTTAATTTGTAGTGGTACAAATTTCAAAAGTCAAAATTCAATACCGAATTTCTGTTCATGTATCACAGAAAATAAAAATGCGGTCCCTGGCAAAGTACAAGCAAATGACAAAGTCAAAGGCATTAATAAACCTGGGGAATAATATGCTGCATTGCCCAATCTGGACCAAATTCTTCCGCAAGACGCTTCAAATTGTTAGCAGCTGCATCACGAATTGAGTGGACCTGCAATGAACACCAGTGATAGTGCACAATGGGAAAAAATTGCATCAGAAATTCAATAAATAGAAAGAGAACTACATACTGACAATTGTATCTAAAAATTGATTTAAGCAATGACAGTTCGTACAACCAAAGGTCTGGAATCTTTACAGATCGGCGAGTATAAAAGTAAAACAAAGCTTCATTATTTCCCCTGAGAGTCATGATAGTCTTCCAGACTTTGAATTTGAACAAAGCTCAACTCATAGCTCTTAACTGATAGCAACGAGAATTACCATGCAGCAATAAATCTACATCCTATATGACTTAAAAAGTTTATTAACTGCATAAATTCAACATGAGCAAAATTTAAAATCAACTCATAGCAAACTTAATCACTAACCAATCATGAACCAAAAATATACCATTTTACCCAAAAAAATCATTAATTAATGAACAAAGATTATAGAAATACAAACTAAATGTACCACCAGTTGACATGATAGAACATGATTAACAAATAAAGAGGACAATGTGCAAGGAGGAAAGGTGAGGAACATAGTGATGCATAGTTCAAAACTTTTGACATGCAAGCCACAATTACACAAACCTTATCTTGTAACCACTGCATGCAAAGAGCGCCGAGTTTGTCATCAAAAAAGCCTACACCCAACTGGCTAGCTAGTAAGGGTATGTACTCTATAATTGCAAGCCGAACCCTCCAATGTCTATCCTCTGCAAGCTCAACAATGGCTGGTAGTAAAGATTGAGACAGCAGATCAATTCCAATAACCTGCACAAATTGATCTTCAGTATAACCACCATCGAAAAGAAAGGCAAGGCATTAAAATTAGGTTGAGCATTGTGCTAAAAGTCAACAATTTCACTAGTACAAGATCTTGAATAGTAAAATTCATATATTAAACACTCAAAAGTAAACTACTGAATTTTAAAGTCAGACCTGATTCACTTGATCAAGCTTGCTGATAATGTTAAGACGCACATCAGGAAATTCATCTTTCAGAAGAGAGAGAAAAATTGGAAGGAGCTGTTCAATGGTTGCATCCTGCATCGACCACCAAAATGAGATCCCAAAGCTCTATGCATGTTATTGTATTCGTAATTATACACATAGACACACTATAATAAGGCTGGAAGATCAATTGCATATTTCAGACCCAAAAAATCAGCGATCTCTGAGAAACATTAGTATTTATTTCATTACTTCCTTGAAAAAAATATGACAATGGAAAGAGGACAAGATAATTCCATTACCATTTACCACTGGAAAAAAAAAAAAAAAAGGGAACCTTGCTTACAAGAAAAGTACAGAGTAATGAAACAGCATTTTACAATGTACTTCCGACAATCAGTTGACTTAAACCATCAGAATCACGTCAAAAGAAAATTCTCTCAGTATTTAGACTAAGGCCCTTTCGCAGCAACTCAAAAGATTACTCAATTTCTATATCCGTACTAATCTATAAGGTAAGTCTGGACATTTACAATTTAGAGGAAATTTACCCATCAAAACCTTAAGACTTGGGGCTGAGTTGTCTACTACATCTCTCCCTTTTAAGGACTAAGCATAGAAAAAATTCGAATGGAAGAACTCCACTACAGCACCCAAGACTAAAAAGGAAAAAGAGGGAAAAAAAAAGGAAAAGAAAAAAGAAAAAAGAAAGAGGAATATACAATGTAGAGAAAAATGCATAAATTAGGCTTGAACTAAAACCCACGGTAGTGGTAATACTGCAAAGCATAAATTTACATGTCATCAAATGATTGTTTGCACCTTTCCGAAAAAAAAAAAAAAGAAAAGCAACATGGAGTCCGTGAAACTAGATTAGCAGTGATAAATTCTTCCCTCGACCATGTTAAGCACACTTCCTATGTTATAATATTCTTACCTTTCCTAAGATAGGAGCCATTCCCATTATAACTGAAGCCAAAGCAGACCGGACATGTTGAGAAGAATCTGAAGACAATTCCTGCACAGTTCATTATAAGGTGTGATATGGCAGACACATGAACTGGACTGTAACTCACCAAACTGGCAGACGATAACATTAGCAATAAGAAACTTATGGTAAACATATGCACCTTCACACAAGGAAGAATATGCTGAATTGAAAGTTCTGGACTTAAAATCCGGCAAAACTTAGTTACTCTGCCAGCAGATGCTATACGTACTTCAGCCTCGTTATCTCGGAGCAACCGCACATATGCAGGGACCAAGTCCGTCCTTCAAATAAAATCACAATTAATAACCCATCGCAATATAGATACTGGAGAGAAATACTATTATTAGACCATTAGATGAATCTAGCTCAGCAAAACA
This sequence comes from Trema orientale, assembly GCA_002914845.1. Taxonomy (NCBI): domain Eukaryota; kingdom Viridiplantae; phylum Streptophyta; class Magnoliopsida; order Rosales; family Cannabaceae; genus Trema; species Trema orientale. The sequence continues at coordinate 798,302 of JXTC01000122.1, forward strand.
AAAGATGGTTGATAATTGTTTGGTGCAAACTAAAAACTAATTTGTAGTTTTCACACCTAAGACTAAAAAATTCATCTGGAAATACAAACATTTATTACCTCGTCGGCTCAGGCCCCACCGCTTCACAAAGCTCATATAATTGATTTGCAACCATGTAACGAACCCGCCAAGACTTATCCTGCTCAAATGCAAAGCAAAATACAAGCTTATAGAGCCAGTGAAATGTGTATCAAACTATCGTATTGAATGCACATGACAAGATTTACCCCAAAACTTCTGTTTCTTTCCTATTAATATTTCATAAACAAGGAAATCCTAAACCTGTCGAATGCTATAAATTCTAATTTTTGTTCATATTCCTGATTCCTGAAAAGATTTCTAATATTTAAAAAAGGGACATAGAAGGAGCTGCTATTAGTAGATGCTAAGGGACTATAGTCTCATATTCAAGCCCAAAATAAATAAATAAAGGAGTTCAAACTACATTCATTCCAATTACAGTGTTAAAAACACACCTTACTGCAATTGGCAGGAGTATCAGTTTTTCCAGTCTTGGCATTACATCATACCTATTACCTGATTTCTCGCTTCAAAGAGCTTAACCCTTATTTAATATCTTAGTTTAAAAATCAAATCTAACAAGATTCTGTCTAGTAAAAATCCTTAAAACAAAAAAAAAAAGTATATCCTGTTCATGAACAAAAAAGGACAATATACACAAACATCTTCAACCTTTAATCCCCAATAATAGCACTAGTTAACCGTTAATAATCATGACATTATTACATCTAATTAAAACATCAGTAGAAAATGAAATACAGAATCATTGAACTCTCGAAATGATGGATTAAAATCTCCAAGAAACATTAAGTGCTATACGAGGCAGCCTAGAATCTCCACAGCCTTATTACTGTTCTTTTTGTAGAGAGATAAGGGTTAACAGCATAAATTATCTATATGGTGTACCTGAGAGAAGTTAACAATAACAGGTAGAATATGTGCAACGCAATCTTGGGGCTCCAACAACTTTCCAAGAGTTGCACACCCCTCAACAGCCAATAACCGAACAGAATCTTGATCTGAGATCAAATTAATTATGAGAGCATTAGAAATCTTTGCCAAATTATATTCCAGTATGATATCAAATTATAAATTTAATCCTTAGAATATCTAACCATGAGCAAACTTTTAGAAACAATGATGCCAATACAATGGTAATAAAAAAATGAAAATAGTAATTAACAGTCAAATTAAAGGAAAACATTTAAGATATATGTTTAGCAATAGAAGTAAACATGTTAGATACTCAATTACCATCTTGTGTAAGATCCTCAAATATCGACATAATATCTGTCTTCAAATGAGCTGGTTCAACAGTTGCTGCAAATTTCCCCAGATTCGAGGCAGCAGACCTCCTGACCATTGGCATGTCGTCTTGACACAACTGGCTGTATACTGATCGCAGCTCTGTCTTCAATGCATCTGGTGCACTAGGATATGCAATGTGAAAAAACCCACATGCGGAGACTCGAGCAGTAAACCATTCACCAGCTGCTAACCTCTGAAGATGATAAAATGAAACACATAAGGGTTGAAGAAATTATTGAAAATAAGTGGGCATAATTAGAGTACTTCGCAGATATCAACATTTGGTTGGACATACACGCATCAATGAATAGTGTTTCGATGCACATGTCACCAGGCCAAAATTAAACTAATATTCAAATGCGGAAGCCTTCTGGAATAAACTTAAAGTTACTCTAGATCTTCAATTCAACTTTTCTCAGATGATAGCCACAAAATCAACTCCTTCGCAGTTGATGATTAAAAGAAAAGAGGGGAAATTCTTATATTTCTTGAGAGAAAAACACAATTAACCGTAAAATGAACCACTAGAAATAGGATGAAAAAGGAAACAATATCAACAAAAATTAATAAAAATGGACCTTAAGAATTAAACAAATATAATGCATTAGAAAAGATTTAAAAAGCAATAACAAACCAAAAAAATAAAATGATTAGAGAGTTTCTAACCTTTACAAGAGGAATAAAGCAATCAACCAAATCACTCTCCCTCATCTGAGATCCAATTCTACATAAGGACTCCACAGCTTTGTCCCTCACGCAGGTTTCCTCAACAGTGCAAAGAGTTTCCAAAGGTGGGAGCAAAACATGGGCGTGCTCCACTCCACCAACATATGGAACAAACACCCCCAGCTCTTCCGCCATTGCAAGAAGTACCTCATCATCATCGTCATTGTTTTCGCTCAAAAACGGGATTAATTCCTTGCGAGTACGCTCCTCCCCAAGAGCACGCGCAATTGTTGATAGCCTACGTATCGAGTTCAACCGCAGCTGTATATCATCATTTTTCAGCTCATCTATGAGCACAGCTATTGGGTAGAGCGGTTCATCAACCGTAGACATTGCAATCCAAAATTGATCCCACAGCTTTAAAAAGAAAAAACGAAAAAAAATAAAAAATAAAAAATAAAAGAAATTCAGAAGAGTTGTACATAATTACATTTTATCATCAATAACCAGAAAGATAGTTCACCTTCCAAATTGATAAAAGATCGATTAGATGAAGCCAATAAACAGCCACACTTACAATAATCCAAAGCAATAAAAAGGAATACCAACAATAAAAGAGTGGTCAGCCATTATTTCAATATATATAACCATTCATATATTGTATATTTACATCCCACAAATTTCTAAAATTCAAGTATAACATGGAACCTCAATCTACAATAAGATTCGAATAGTTTCCTTTCGATTATCACTATCACTACCAATTTCAATTTCAAGCAAGCTCCGAAATTGAGAAAAGCAGCAGATCGAAACTCTAATGTCTAAAATTACAATGCAAGAACTATAAACCGTTTGAAAAATAAAATCAATGTAATACATACAGGAGCATATAGAAACCAGTAACCCTAAGGTTCAGTATGGTTACTGACAAAAGAGAATAAAACGAAAAAAGGGAAAACAAATGAATTAATGCCGTATTTAATTAGGACCTTAGAAAAAAAAAAAAATCCAAAAAAAAAAAGTTCAAAAAACAACAAAGCAATCTAACTCATTATTAAGCTAAGATGAATTGAATTCAACTCTATATTCAATGATGCAAATGCATTACGAAAAATATACACAAACCCAAACGAAGATACCAGAAATGAAAGTGTAATTTCCTTTCGCTTTCTCGGGAACCAAACAGAGGGTAANCATTAGAGAATTTAAATCAAAATACTTTATAGTAGTGGATATATTTGCTCGAGAAGTATAAGGCTTGTTCTTTGGCAATATTTATATTTTTGTTTTTAAAAATGAAATAAAGAGTTCCAATATTTCTCAGGTGTTGTTTGATAAAGTCTTCATCATCCATTTCACTTTTAAAATACAAAAGAATATAAATATTACCGAGCAAGCGCATGGTTGACAAAATAAATAACTAAAAGAGAGACTTTATATGGATTTTAAGGTATTAGGTCGGTTGTGTTGAACAAGTACATATTTTAAAGCTCAAATGATATCTGAATCAAATAGCATGCAAATATGAGATCCCATTGTGCACAAGGGGTCTCTATTCATTGACGACTAGTTTTTAATACCCTATTGCAAAAGTTACACTATGTCTTTTCCAATAATTGTCTTGTTATTTTCTTTCCTTTTCTGTTTCTTTTTTTAGTTTATTATTGGGATACTCGTTATAGTCATCAACTAAGAAAATTCGGTTTACCAGTTATGGGTCCATAAGGTGGTCATGGAAATGGAATGGTTGGCCAATCGAAAGATGTATATGAGGGCCCCTCTCTGCCTGTTGGGAATGTGTCCCCGTTTAGCATTTTTGTCATTTTCCAGTCCCACGCTGGCAATTTATGGCCCATTTTGATCTTATATATAGCGTTGGAAATTTGAAGTGAACCACAGAAATCCTTTCATATATTAGCACCATGGAGCCCCCGAAAAAGAGAAGCCAATGTAGGACTTCCTCGGCATTTTAATTCATCCAAATTTTTTACACCCAGATGCATGTGGAGTATATACACCCACTTGTATAATCAGCGTGACATAAGTGACGGCGTACTAAAATTACATAAGTTGGGATATTTTGGCAAACATAAGGGTGGTAGTTTCTGCTATCAAATCAAGTTTAGCACCGAGTTTTAAGCTTACGGCATCAATGAAAATGCAAGTAAACATAGGAGCGACATTAAAGACTTTGACTCTTCCTGCTTGGCCTTTACACTCTTCCTTCTTTTTCTTAAATGAATATCTTCAAAAAGAAAATACAAACATGGAAATGAAATTCCCTTGAAAGATTATTCCTTCTTGGGTTTTCAATTCATCCCCATATGCACATATATGAGATATTATTTCATCATCCGGGCATTTTTACTATAGTCCTGCCTCTGGGGATTTCCCAGCTTGGCTTTTCTCCGTTATAATAAGGCGAAAACTTTGAAGAGAAAGATTCTCCATGCTCTCTTCAATGGCTAGGCCCATCCTTGAGTTGTTTGTATACGTCTACCTAAATACAAAAATAGCCAAGCAGCAAACTTGTATATCAAGTAGCTCTACTAACTGGCAATGGATGCCCACACATTGAATCAAAATCACAATGTTGAGATTACTGAAACCGGTTTTCGATTTATGAACGGCAAGCGACTTAACAGTCTAGTCCAAAACCAAGCAACCTCTTTTGGATCTGATTGTTCCAAGGGATCCTTAAAGTTTGCTTTCTGACTAAGCTCTTCAAATTCATCCACAAGATTCTGAAGCCTTGCAACAAACTCAATCAGAAGTGAAGCAAATGTTGCTAAAGACAAGGAGCTGGCACTTTCATATACTTTCGACTCTTGTTCACTAATCATGACATTGGCAGTGAATGAAAGACGTGGCCATGATACCGGTTTATTCAAAACATTATCTGAGGACATCTCAGAAATGGAAGGATCCATGTCCATGATCGGATTCTGGGCATCCCACGTTTCGCTGAGAGATGTAATCACCAAATTTGTGTTTTCACTCTCTCTAACATCGATGAAGCTCTCAGGATCGTTGAATTCCTTTGGCCGTCTCTCACCTTGCCAGCTTTCATAATTGACAAGAATGTATGAATTTTGGTCGATCTTCATTTGCAAGTCTTCTGCGGCTTCATGAACTTCAAGAAGTATGTCCTTGGGACTTAACTTTTCCATCTTTTCCACTTTGCTTCCAAGCTCACGCAATACTTTAGCTCCTGCAGTACCAACTCTCTGAAGCTCATTCCGAAAAACCTGTCTCTTTTCAGCTGGTGCCTACAAAGTGCACATAGCAAAACCTCATAAAGAAATAGATAGTTAAGAGGAAAGGTCTTAATGGAAATCTATAAATCTTCTTTCCTTAGATTCTGAGAAGACATAAACAGGGTTGTTCATTTATAAGAATATAATTTTTATTCCCCTATGTTGTAATTGGCATGCCATGAAAAAATTTGCAATAAGGAGTAAACGTACTTTTCAAATCCTCTTTGGCCATCCAGTGGTATTATATACAACGAGACAGTTTTTACTCAACGAGTGAATGGACTCGCTTTCACTTAAAGATGACTGGGATTATATACAAAAATATAAGTCATCCTCCGCTTCTGAAACAACTCTAACTCAAGAATTCTAGTATATGGCACTCATCATCAATCTTAATTGGTACTTCTAGCATAGGAAGGCTTCAAGAATATATTTTGGCCATCTATAATGAAGTTAGGTCACTTCATATTATAAGAAATATCAAAAACAATTCAATAAGCAACTGCCTTGAAGAAGTAAAACTAATGCTGGCAAGTACACAAAAGGACATTATTTTGAAACTCAAGTTCATATTTGCCATTGCCATGAAACATGAGATAGTCATACTCACAAGCAAATAGTCTTTCAGTTTATAGTTAGTGGTTTCACTGGAAATTTATAGTTGAACAAGGGATATTATTGGTAGAGGGATTTGCTTCTTCTCAAAACACGAATTTGGACTTTAGATCATCTATTATATTCATGCTGTTTAATAATAGATTTGTATTTCTAGGCTACGCTCATTTCTAAGATCAATGAAAGATACACAATAAAGCAAGTTACTTCATGGGTAAGACTCTTCAATCCTTCATTTTAACTGTCCGGTAATCACTGATACAAGATGTCCCAACATTGGATTCTATACTGCAACAAGAAACAATTTATCTCAAGACTTTTGTTTTGAGGCACCAAAATCAGTCCCTCTTCCTCAGCTGGCATGAGAACATAGAAAGTGCTGCAAATTACATCTCTACAAGATCACAGTAAAGAAAAGTGTTCTATCAGATCACACTAAACAAGTGTTATAAATTCACCTGGATTTCTGAAAGTATACATCCATGCATTGCCATAACCATGAATGCACAATGCCTTAGTGCACCGCTGACCTTGACATAGCTTGTCCATGGATAGTTGAAAGTCTTATAAGGGCCATGGGGTGGCTCCCATATCGCAAAGTCCAACTGCAAAAACAAAAACCAAAGTTCGACGAGGTTTAAAATTTTATAGCTCCTACTTAAAGAAGAGAACTTGAAAGAACTATGGTAAAAATGGGCACACCAGAGATTCCTCTTGGCTTGAAGATTGAACAGCCGATCTATAGCCACTGTATACCGGATCATCAGAAGCTTGGTATGTAAGAATTTTTGAAGGAATCCTGTCGTATTCAACACACTCCAAATACCTTTTTACACAACCTAAGTAAAGAATTTAAAATGACTCAGTTCTTTGCGTCATTTTTAATCAACTAAAACAAATGCAGATTGCAGAAACCTTGTTGTGCTTGAAGTAGCAAAAGTGTCAGTACATGCTTAAACCAATAACATTATATGAAACCTACCTTCCAAAGAGCCAGCAACTCCCTTAAAATTTTTGACCACCAACTTGTGTAGATCCTCCCCTGACCAAATGGGGTATATTAATATATTTACAACCAAACATATACCAGCACCTACTGCAATTAGCAGTAACCGATAAAATGCCGTTTGGAAAAAGGATCTACTCCCAGATACCAAAACGATACAATATGTCAGCAAGAACACTCGAAATCCATATTCATAAGACTTCATTGTTGGATACAATTTGGCATAGCTAGCACAAAATCCTAAAACATTGAAAGAGAAAAATAAATAAATAAATAAATAAAAACAGAGTCAAAAGAAGTGATCATATAGTAAAACAGCAAAAAAAATAGAAAAAGAAAATCCAGTACTAGACACTCTAACCTGCTATAAAAACACTGATTACAATGATAACTTCCTCGAATCTCCCTGCTAATACAGATACTTCTGCAATACCCAAAGCAAGCCCTCCAGCCGAAAATGTCCCCAAAGCACGATTAAATCCTTTGCTAAGGGTTGCCCCTATCACAGAAAGAGAAAATAACCCAATAAACTTAGCCTAAAATCATCAAATATTCACGAGAGAAAAACATAAACAAGTAATAAAATGTGCCCAAAAAAAGGGGATATGATAGGGATCAAAGCTAATACCAACGCTGAATTCAAAAACGACGACGACTGTGAGAATTGCCCAGATGGAGTATTGGCCAACGTTCTTGAGGGGTTCTCTGAAAAAGATGAGAAGTGAGACGATTGATAATGACAAGCCCATCTTAGCAGCGAAGACGACTTTTCGAGGATCAGAGCGACCCATTTCATACAATTGAATAAACACGTTCTGTAAATTACTCCAGAAATTGGCAACTCCATCGGACATGGATCGAAAGCACCAGCACTTGATAGCCTCATCTCCGCCATTGATGCTGTTTAGACCAAAGTCTGAGTAACCCTTCTTAGAAATAAGCCTTTCTTTGCTCCTCTCGGCAAAACTATGCCTAAAGGAACCAACTTTGGCCGCCATTTTTTCTCCACCACCACAAGAAAAAACTAGGAAATTTTTTTGAAAAATACCCAGAAATTCTGAGGTTCAGGAAAAGGGTAATAAGGATTTAGAAAAAAGGATTCAAAAGTAATAGTATGATATGGAATTCTTGGCTTCTTAAAGTGGCAGAGATGACCTCATCAAACGAAGAATGGTTATTGCTTATTAAGTCTACACAGTCGAACTATGAGACTGGTAAAAGATGTAATGAAAGAGGAAAAGGGTTAAGAGACACAGAGAGGGAGCAGGAGAAAACGACGTCGTTTATGGGTTCAGCAGGACTTAAACCAGACATTAAACTAAACATGCCAACGGGTTTTGATCAACGTTTGGTTGTAGTCCAGTTCTCAAAAGAAGCACCAAATCTGACTGTCCACAAAGTTAAACATGTCAACCTTAATTATTATAATGAATCATTCCATAAGGATAAAAGCGAAATTTGTTGTTACATGGACCCCATGTGATAGAAGTTATAAGCTTTACTAAACTATAACGATTGTAGTTTGGTAACAAGTTTTATTTTATTATATTTTATGTTTCAAAGAAAGAAAATTGTTTAAAAGATTACCATACTAGTTTGTTTATCTACAGAACTGATGGCTTATCAATTCTATTTATCCACAAAAATATTGTTGGCTTATCAAGTCTACCATGAAGTTGTACATAACGTAACTAGGTTTTTATTTTATTTTTCTAGGAAAAAAAATTGTTTGGTTATGACTTGTGTAGTGTAAAAATCAGCAGCTCATTACTCTTTGTTGTTGTTTCCATGTTCAATAACTTTTACCTTTTGCACCCTAAAGCTTTATTTATTTGATTATTTTGATTATTTTTTATTTTTATTTTTTTCGCTAAAGCTATTGTAACGTCGCCAAGTGAAGCTTGGTAATATTTGATGTTGGTGTTTCCTCTTTAGATTGGTATATTATGATGCCTTACTTGTCATGCATGATGATAAACTGGTTTTGGTTTAAAACCAAGAACCAACACATCATGAGTTGTTTAAGAAATGATGTTTGTGTCAACATGAGAGCCATGTTATTAGCTTTGCTATTTCAGAGGGCTACACTATGATGATTATGGCAATCCATATTTACTTTGGTATAAAACTACATTGGAGATGAAAGATGGTTATGGACTGAGCCAAAAAGATCACATTCAATGAGTTGATTCTGAAGAGTATAATCCCTTGATATGAAGAAACCTTTGGGTCATGAAATTTATGTGAAACTTTTTCAAGGGCAGATTGAAAAAGAGGTCATGACAACTTCTATTTAAGTGGGAGATTGGGTCATGAAATTTATGTGTAACTTTTTATAGTCAGGTATCTCTAAGTCACGGATTGATACTTGAGAGAATGAGTAAAGCCAGCCATGACCCATTAACAACATTTTGTCCCATACTCTGTTTTGATGCTCTTTCTTTAATTTCATATACTCTTTTCAGCTTATTCCCTCCTCATGTATATAATCATTTCTAGTACTTTTGGTTTTCTTATCTAAATTTCTCTTGTAGTTGATACAACCATGGCAAACAAGATTACAAAAAGGCCAGACTAATTGATCCAAAATCAGTTCTTATCAACTTGAAAATTTTCTACATTTAGTTTAATCTTGTGCATGTGCTTGTAACGTATCACACTTTGCTATGCCCTTATACACTTCATTATATATACATTATTAAAAAAAATTTATTTACAAAGGCCTTATAAGTTATAAATAAATACAGTATCCTCTTAAAATTGATGCTTCTTGAAGAGCCCATGAATATTTAAACTTTCCTTCTCTGATGCTTCTTGATCTATTTCAATTACCTATATATATATATATGCCTTCAACAAAGAGCCTAGTAATAATTAAAACTCTGTCATGTCACATGTGAGGATCTTCAGGTTATTGTAGTTCAACTACGGTAGAAGAATATGGCTTTGTAGAAATAGATCATAGCACCTCATTTATGTGCCTTTTTTATTTTTATTTTTTAATTATGTAAAAAAAGTAAGTTTACTCGGTTATATATATGTGGAATATTGGGTGGAAAGTCCTATTCAAGATTGCGTAAAAAAGAATAAGAGGGGCAACTAGTGCAGTTGGTGTTTCTCTTTAGAGTCAGAGCTATTGATGGTGGGATGTGGGAATTGAGAATTTTTTTTTATATTGAGATATTAGATCATTTGGGCTCTGAGACTATCTTATCAGTTAGAGTTATTTATCTATGTCATTATTATTATTCTTTTTTTTGAAATTGATCTATGTCATTATTATTATAATTGAGTTTTGTCTAATCTTTTACGAACTTTTATTTTAATTTGACTTCGTTATAATGCAATCAGGATTAATACTATTATATATAGGCTTTGACTAATTCAGTCTCTCCCAATGCTTTTCCCAACTGGATCTGCTGTCCAGTAAAAGGTTTTGGGCAGTTTCTAGATTTGATAATGGAATACTCAGCTCACCGACACAGGGGCCGAGTATTGTTGTATATATTGAAAGAATCTGTACATGACAAATTATATAACAAACTGGTATACGTTGCAGGTAAAGGATTGCTGCCAGAACAGACAAAAGAAGTGCTAACTAATTCTATATAGAGAGACAATTACATGAGGACTATATGCTAAATTACATGATTAATTTCAAGCGTTATCATCCCCCCGCAAGTTTTGATGGGGCTAGGAAGCACGGTCAACTTGGTCCTGAGACTTTGAAACCTTGGTGTAGGAAGAGGTTTCGTCATGATATCAGCCAGCTGGTCTTCAGACAGCGTGTGTTGAATAACAAGAGCCTTGCTCACTACTCTGTCACGAATAAAGTGATTGTCAATCTCAATATGTTTCGTTCGAGCATACAGAATAGGATTGGCAGCAAGTTGAGTGGCACTAAGATTATCACAAAGAAGCAGTGGTGGACGTGAGTATGAGATGCGAAGTTCACATAATAGTGCCTCAAGCCAGATGAGTTCAGCAGCTGCATTGGCAAGTCCTCTATACTCAGATTTTGCACTCGAGCGAGATACCACTTTCTATTTCGAAGAGGACTAGGAGATGAGATTAGGACCAAGGAAACAGCAATGACCGCTGGTGCTCTTTCGATCGTCAGGGCAACTTGCCCAATCAGCATCCGTGTAGCATACAAGGGAAAAGGATGCAGACTGATGAAAGGATATGACACGAGTTATGGTGCTTTTGAGGTACCGGAGGATACGTTTGACAACTTTCCAGTGAACAGTAGTGGGGGAGTGCATGAATTGACAAACTTTGTTCACAGCAAAGCTAATATCCGAATGAGTGATTGTACAATACTGGAGAGCACCCACTATGCTTCTATAAGGAGTGGGATCTAGTAGTGAATCACCATCGTGAAGTGAGAGAGAAGCAGAGGAAGTCATTAGAGTTGAGATGTGCTTACAATCAAACAGGGAGGCTCGCCGTAAAAGATTAGAAGTGTATTTCTGTTGACAAAGATGGAGTGAAGACGAGCAGGAACTGACTTGAATACCTAGAAAATACGAAAGAGAACCCAGATCCCTGAGAGCAAATTGCTGATGTAGCTGATGAATTAAGGACTGAAGGAAGGTAGGATCACTGTTAGTAATAATAATGTCATCGACATAAACCAGTAGAATAGTCATGGAATAATTGGAGTGCAACAGGAACATTGAAGAATCTGATTTGGAACTAATGAAACCCCATTGATGTAAACAATTGCTGAGCTTGTTGTACCAGGCACGAGGACTTTGTTTGAGACCATAAAGGGCTTTGTTCAACTTACAAACACGAGAAGAAATGACAGAGGACACAAAGCCTTGTGGTTGGTCCATGAAAACATCGTCAGTGAGATCTCCACTGGGGAATGCATTGTGAACATCTAGTCGTTTGATAGTCCAAGAAGACGAGTAAGCAATGCTGAGAACAATCCAGATAGTAGTAGGTTTGAAAACAGGACTAAAGGTCTCAAAATAATCTAATCCTTGTGTTTGATGAAATCTCTTTGCTACAAGGCGAGCTTTATAACGTTCAACAGTCCCATCCGAGTCTAATTTAACCCGAAAAACCCATTTGCAGCCGATAATGGTTGCACCCGGTACGGGTGGGACCAATGTCCAAGTATTATTTTTCATGAGTGCTTGAAACTCAGTACCCATAGCTTGGCGCCAATGAGAATATTTAACTGCCTGCTTGTACGTGGTAGGTTCAAAAAGATTAGGTTCAGTTGAGTCATCAAGTTCAGCCATGAGAATTCTAGGCTTGTGAATATCCGCCTTCGATCTTGTAATCATAGGGTGCACATTCACAGGGTCCTGCAAAACATCAGTAAGCTCAAGTGGTAATGAATCAATTGAATCAGTGGTCTGTGGGTTCTATGATGAGGG
>JXTC01000123.1:0-39792 GCA_002914845.1 Trema orientale
CGGGTTTCGTCACGTTGTTGGCGAGGTTCGTATCACGAATCAATAAACATTTGAAATATATGTTTCTGGGCACTCTTTAAACAAAAAAATGCTATTAAAAATTTTGGAGCATGTTTTATTTCTCAAACATAAGTTATCATCTCAATTTCTTTACTTAATTACAATATGTATAATTTAAAGGACACCAATCCAGTACGAGTTTTTTTTAACTTATCAATAAGTATTGTTTTGCTCAATTAAAATTTATCACACACATTTTTTCATTGTAAAAGGTAAAGAGAAAAAAATATTAAATAATATGTATTTATTATTATTATTATTCTTTTCAACTACTCAAATTCATTAGATAAAATCCAAGAGCTAAAAAATATCTATAAATAGGTAAAAGAAAAATACCGGATTATAGCCCTAATTTAAATAGTTTATTATTAAGTTTCCAAATAATCAAGGGTAATGTATGTGTTAAAAGATCAAATTTGAGTTAATTTTTGCAATCATAATTTGTGAAATTATATCAAATTATCGAAATTATATTGAAAATATAACTCTATCGAAATAGTATCGAAAATTGTTGAAATTTATAGAAAATACCACTTTCATCGAAATTATATCGAAAATATCATTTATTGGTGTCAAAAATACAAGTTTCATCGAAATGTTATCGAAAATGTCACTTTTTATTGAAATCATATTAAAAGTGTCACTATTGAAATTGCATCGAAAAGTATTGAATACACCAGTTTCATCAAAATTTTATTAAAAATACCACTTTCATAGAAACGTTATTTTTATCGAAAACCATCGAAAAATTTCGACATTTATTGTTATTTTTTGTTAAAACTAGAAAAAATAAACCCAAAATTGATTTTTTTTAATACATAAATTATCTTACAACATCTCAAAACTTCGTAATAAGTTCTTTTAAGCTATGCTCATCTATAAACTTGCTTTTCAAAATGGTTTTGACATTTGAACAAGTTTTTCTTAAAAAGACTATGCTTTGGGTTTTTTAGGGGCAGTTTAGTAAAAAAAAAGTATATATTTTGGAGATGTATTAACTTGAGCATAGAGGTCAAATTAGATTTTTTTTTTTCTATGCACATATTGTCTAGTTTCTCTAATACAATTTTTGTGAAGTTCTGAGTGTCTTTCTGGTCAACTTCCCTGACCCTAAAAATTAATCCATTAATAGATTTTGGCACTAAAGACTAGTATAACAACGAGATAATTAAAGTGAATGCAAACGATAGTGAATCAATAAAACGACACAATATTTATAGTGATTCAGCCTCATTAGAATGGCCTACGTCCACTATAGTATGTTGTATTTTCTAGATCTTTTGAGTACAAGAAGTTGGAATCCTTTTTTCGACCTACCTCTCATTATTTATAAGGCAGATATTGATATGGTAACCGAATATTTGAATTTGAATTATATTAATAGTATAAAATCAGGAAAATATCGAAATTTATACGATTCAAAATTAATGTTTGATTCTAATACAACCGTTTCAGAAATTTGTTAGAATATGTGTCATGATTCGCTCTCTGGTCGAAAACTTGCGGCTTTGTGAGTTCTTGAGAAGCATGGGTCTAGTCGAGTAGTCAGCTCCGAGCAAGTTGGATACTTTGAATGAGCGGATGAAAAATTTGTACACAACAATAAGTATCAGCAAGTGATTTTAAAACGAATCTCACATTTGCTAGGATTAACTTCTAACAAATTCACTAATTAATCCTGTTTTGTTTCAACTTGTATGTAATATTGCACAACATATACATATGGCCTCCTTATTGTTGAGCTGATCTCATGATGATGCTTATTATATAGAGGAAGTTGGACCAAGTAGACCCAATAATGGTCATTTTATAAGAAAGGCCGCCACTTAATAATTGCACTGAAAAAAAAAAAATCCAAATTGGGTCCTTGGGTTTTTATTATTGTATGAATTTTGTAAACTGAGGGAGCCAATAAAAGATGAACCATCTGTCACCCTGAAAAGGTCAATGTCAAAAAATTAAATATTATTAAGGGGTTGTACGTTGACTGGTCTTCTAATAAAACCTTCCCTCCAAATGCATTAACCTGTTTCAGTCAAAAGAGAATAAATCAATTAAGCTAGATGTTTGTAAATGTACTGTTTTGCACTGTGGATATTTCAATTGAACAATTGGGATATGAAAACAAAGCCACTAGAAATGACCAAATTTGGGGCCTTTCGAGGACGTGTAGGAAAGGGTACGGGGAAGTGGCGGCTTAATTTCTTCCTTTAATTTAAATTAAAGCCCAGATAGGGATGGGAGTGTTAGGAATTTTCTCGGAAAGTGTAATTTCGTAGTCTATTTTTGGACTGTTTACTTTTAAATAATTGAATGTTCTTCGTAACCTATGTTTATATGATAAACTAACTAATTAATTAATCCATGAGGTCAAGCATGTTTGAACAAACATTATAAAAATGAATTTAATACTAAGATAAAGTCCATAAGTAAAGAGATATTGGATTTTACATCTAAATATAAAGACATAATTTTCGTTTTAAGAATTTAACTTTGTACCTCTGCTCTGATTTCCTCTCATATCATGTACCATGCTGTATTATTATTTATGACCCAACTTTTTTGTTTTTCCCGAATAGATTTATGACCCAACTTAAATTGTTGTGGTGAAATGTGGCATAACGGGTAATTTAATTTTCAAAATTAATGAATTTCAAGAAAAGCCATTCTTATCCTTATCAAACTTCTCAATCGGAAAATCTGCTACTAATATCTTGAATCTTGATCCCTATCCATGGCCTTAATCCGAATACATGGGAGGTTGTCATTGGAGAAGGTGGAATAAAGCTTTGTATATGTCGATTTTGCTAAAAAGAGGGACAACATTTGATGATCTATCGAACTTTGCAGTTGATATTCTAGGGTTCAATATATGATAGTTCGATTCTATTATAAATTTAGAACACATTGTAGTTAGTGTTATGTTTCTGGTTTTGCATTCGACTCCATCAAATATATTAATTTCATTGACTCAAACAAGAATATTTTGAACATTTGATTTGATTTTCTAACATGTCACTTAAACCGTAACTAAAATTAAACAACAACTTTTTTTCCTTTTTATTATTATTCCTAAAAACACAAGTAAATTCCTAAAAACACAAAACAAGGCTCTATAGATGTCCGGTATTAATTAACAAATTAAGAAATTGGAAAAGTTCTCATTGAATATAAATCGATATTCCTCTCAACTATTACACGGATTTTTCAGGGAAGAACGAGTGGTGCGGGTTGAATAAAGACTTTTCCCGTAACTTGCACGTGGAATATCCAAACTAGAACACATGTTTTACAAAACCTTTGTTCTTTTTCTCTTAAGATGTTTAATTTTAATTTTGTCTCTATGGACTATTCCCAAATTTAAGGACGTAGTAGTACAAGTATATATTACTCTCTCCCCCCAAAAAAGAAGTTTTAAGCTTAAACGACTCGACACGTGTAAGTCGGACGAGGCAGCTACGTTTTCCTTAACGCGCGAATCCACGTTAATAATTGGCGGCTTTTTTTTAACGATTTTGCAAAGCGTTTTACGTTTCAAAGTCCACATATAACGGCTGCATTGTCGTTCCAACTTTACAGCATAACATTTTAAGACGCCACTTTTCTTTCCAACAATCAAGAAATCTTCCCTTTTTTTTTTTTTCTTTTTTTATTTCCACTAATCTCAATTTTTTAAATATATATATTATGTGATTTTCTTTTTTTAAAAAGAGATATATATTCTCTAGTTGAAGAGTAAACCTTAGTCGCCTTCATTTGAAAAGCTTCTGGAATCAGCGGAAGGGGTTGGGAAAATGGAGTTCTCAACTTATTAATAAATCAGTTGACTGTAACCCTTTAGCTTTATGATATTTATTAAGATACAAAATTTAGACACAAAACTGTTATCTAATTGAAGTTGAAGGAGAGGAAGTCTTATTATATGGTCCAGCAGAAAAAAAGGTCTTAAGAAGCTTGTTATATGTGTTACAAGTTACAACTCGCTCAGAAAGGTTATATTTAAGGCAGTCTTATTTAGCTACCTCGTCAAGCTCTCTCTCTCTCTCTCTCTCTCTCTCTCTCTGATCTTTTTATCTGTCAGGAGAGCCAATCTTCCTTCATCTTCGCTATACAAGCCCTCCGGCCTATTCGATCAAGATCGAAATTTCTAGCTTCTGGTTAGTGCTCATGTTTCGAATTTCGGACTTGTTTAATTTGATTCATCGTTTTGCTAAAGTCACTACTTATTTCGTTTTCTATTTCGTCTTGTATCTGTAAAGCATTGATTTTTTATTTCCCCCTCTCTCCAGAAAATTTTTCACACCCCTGAAGTTTTTCGACTCGGAAAATCTCTTGTTGTCCAACCACTTTTTTGGACCAACAAGAGATTTTTGAGCTTTTCTTAAAAAGGGTATCTCTTTATTCCTTATACTAAAAAAAAAAAAAACAAAAAATGAAAGGAACACAAAATCACAAGTACTCATCAATAAACTTCCTAACAAGACTCTCTAATGTTGTCCAACTCCATTTCATCAATATGCTTACATATTTCCTCCTCTTCGGTTGTGGCCTAACCTTTGGAATCATCCTCACTTCCTACATGAAAGACTTCTCATTCAATCTCCAGTTCACACAATTCTCAATCTCTACTTCGTCGTCATCGACGCCATCATTATCTTCGTCGTTATCATCATCATCATCATCATCATCATCATCATCTTCTTCTTCACCGCAACAAACTTCTCAAACTCAAATTCCTATGATCAATGTAAAAGAAGCCGAAATAAAGCCGAATATCACTCGTCACATAGGATTGGAAGATTATTTGATGCCGCCTAATGTCACGCACGACATGAACGATGAAGAATTGCTTTGGAGAGCTTCCATGGTTCCGCGGATACCAACATACCCATTCAACAGAGTTCCAAAGGTTGCTTTCATGTTCTTGACTAGGGGACCCGTTTTCATGGCCCCTTTGTGGGATAAGTTCTTCAAAGGACACGAAGGGTTTTACTCGATTTATGTCCACTCCAATCCGTCTTACAATGGATCAGCCCCCGACAATTCTGCTTTTTATGGCCGAAGAATTCCCAGTAAGGTGAGTTTCTTGCTAGCTACATCTCCTTAATTGTTTTTCGTTTTTGGCCTTAATTTGGTATTTATATGTTTTGTTTAATGTCATGCTTGGTTCAGTAACAAAAGTCATAGAACTAAGCGAAAAACTCTTCAATCTATTAAAAAAAAAAAAAAATACCGAGTGAAAAACTAAGATCAACATGTGTGTGTTCTGCATCTTACACTTCAACCAAATGCGATTTTCTCTATAAAAAACAGGGGAAACAGTTAAACGCAAGAAATAAATATTTTGTTTTCGAAGACGGTGACAATGACAATGAGTGAGGCTGTACTCAATAATTTATTAAATTTTTGATAAATGGAGCTACTACTGGTTGAATAACCAACAATGTAATTTATAAATTACAAAATGAAAACTAGGCTAGTTGGCCAATAATAAATGCTTTAGAGGTACAAAGCATACTCTGCTTGGACAATGTACCAACTTATATATGCACTAGAAATTAACTTATGGCCAAATTAACATGGTAGTGAAGGAGACGGATATTTACTTTACATCATAATCATGTCTCTTCTATATCGTGTTTCTTGATTAGTCACGTACAACAGCATATGATGGTTATGTGCCTCTTTACTACATTTGGGTGCTTTTCAACTGTCTAAGTTTCAAAACTTTCAGAAAGAACAGGAGAAAGAGAAAAAAAATCATACGTGATACTTTTAGGCTTTTAGTCACTTTCTTAGCCAGGTTTCAGTTCTTATTTCGTTTTTTAAAGAGATATTGCATGACATTTAAAACTAAGGAAGTGTAGATGGATCTTGTTTGGTTCACCAATCAACACCAAAATAATTTTACGTACCAATCAATCACAACCCAAAAAAATAAATAAATAATAAAATAAAATAATAAAAAACATAACCGTATTTATGAGCAGAATATTCCAAGTTTCCCTTGTTTAAAATCCATTCAACCTTGTTAGAGACTCTTCTGTAATGGATCTATTTTGATCCTTCTCTTCCATAGGAGGAAAAAGCCATTTGATCTAAAATCGATGGCTGCGATAGCTTTGATTTATGATTGAGTACCCACATGGCCACGTGGCCTCTCAATCGGCGTCGAGTCCTTTTCTTCAGCAAAACGGAAAAACACCACACACTCCAATAATGGTCCCTAATTTTTAAGTGGCAAAAATATTGCACCTATAACAAATGAAAGAATAGGATACTTGTCTTCACTTGTTTCTCCAATTGCTTTTGTGCTTCTCACTCTTACTTGCCCAAATAATGACACCAAACCCGTATGGAGCCACGACAGAAAAATATTGAACATCAACGACATTGACATTCGAAAGTACTAATGATACTTAAATCTATGTTACTTAAATGTTTATTTTATAATAAGAAAGCATCAATTTGGTGCTTTTTTTTAATTGTACATATGGTACTGATATTTCTTAAGATTGCATTGGCATTGCTTGGTAATACTTGTTACCACATGAATCTTAGTCCAATTAAACACAGAGTAGTAAGTGAATCCTATATTATTGTGTTAACAATATAAGAACCACGTTATAATTCACTTATGGCTTCACTTTCGGGTTAACTAGTAGTCTAATCTCCAAGACGTTGATGTTTAAACTAGCTAATGTGACACTATTCGCGTAACTAGTACCCAATAATTGTATTCCCAAAACAGAAAACACACGTGAAATTGACACATAATTTTCCTTTCTTGTTCTGAAAATATAGTAACATTGACACTTAATCTAAACTTTTCATGCAAAAATTTCAGGAAGTAGGGTGGGGAAAGGTGAGCATGATCGAAGCTGAGCGGCGTCTACTAGCGAACGCACTACTTGATGTTTCGAACCAACGTTTCGTTCTCCTTTCAGAAGCTTGTATCCCACTCTACAACTTCAAAACCATCTACAACTACCTCATAAACGCCACCAAGAACCACGTCATGGCCTATGATGAGCCCGGCCCTGTTGGAAGAGGCCGATATAATTACCATATGTACCCACAAATCTCTTTAAAACAATGGAGAAAAGGGTCTCAATGGTTCGAAATGGGCCGAGAATTGGCCATTGAAGTAGTCTCGGACAGAACGTACTTTAACATTTTTCAAAAGTACTGCCGAGGATCATGTTATGCTGATGAGCATTATCTTCCTACCTTTGTGAGTATCAAGTTTTGGGAAGGGAACTCCAACAGGAGTTTGACTTGGGTTGACTGGTCAAAGGGTGGCCCACACCCGGCTAGGTTCTGGAGGACAGATGTCACGGTTGAGCTTTTGAGGGGTTTGAGGAATAATAACACGAATTGTGAGTATAATGAGAACAGTACTAATCTTTGCTTCTTGTTTGCGAGGAAGTTCTTACCTAGTACTGTGGATAGGCTCGTGAAGTTTGCGCCAAAGATTATGCATTTCGAATAAGTCTTTGGGTTTGCAATAAGTTCAGGATACAAAAATCAGAGTGGTCCTTACACTTATTGGTTCATTTTGTTCATTTGTTTATTTATTTATTAATTTATATTTGTAATTGCATGTCAATGAAAAGTATTGGATTTTGGTCAGGCTTCTTTTTCACTTGGAATGAGTTTACTTCAACATTGGCAAACAGTCCTTAGTGGGTATTAACTGTATTTGTGAAGCTGTTCCTTTTCCAATTCATGTGTGCACGGTGCTCAAGGGCAGCTACCACTAGGCTTTTTTGACTGCTTTGCAAGTTGATTCATGTTTAAAATAACCAAAAGTTGATTCATGTTTAAAATAACCAAAGGCAACTACAAAGTATAAACTTTCTTGTGTTGTATTTTCCACAAAACATGAATGTGAGGGAAAAGAATAACACTAGTTACTAAACAAAAAATTTTGTTCATCAAAGTCGCAATAGACTACCCCACTTAAATGGGGGAGCTTTTACTTGTAATAGTACATAGCTCAAAACGTTAGTGGCTTGGGAGCTTTACGTTTGTCACTAGCATAGAATTTTCCTTGATTATTCTCTGAAAACCAACTAAAAACAAACAAGAATCAGCAAAAGAGGAAAAAGAACTACAATGCACAAACCGAAGACACAAAAAAGATTTCTCTTGATTGCTTGACTGGAGAAATTCAAGTCATCATTTCATCGTTATATCCAATATACCAAAAAGAATATGAACCTGGATAAATCATCATAGAAACATACCTGAAGTGGCTCTTCGTCAACATAAATCAAACACCTAACACGTTTAATATGACTATTATTTCTCCTAAATTCCTAGTGGATTACAGTAAAGGAAAGACTATTCAGGCCTGTTCTGAATCCCTCTCCATATTCAGAATCAAATTTCCTAAATCGTAAGCACACTCGTAACTCCAAGGCCAGAAAGTGCTACTCTTTCTCAGCACGTGAGATAGATTGTCATCACTCATCACATGCAAAATAGCCAAAATTTGTGCGTAGATAGAAATCGTTACCCAATGACTTTAATTACCTTGACTTTGAACCCATACGACAAACTACAATAAGAATGAGAAAAAAATAAAGGCTAAAAATAAAATAAATAAAACAAAAACCCGTGATTTACAGCACCCAATAGTGATGGTCTTCTTCTTACTTGGTACTCTTGTAAAAATGAAAAACGATCGTTCTTAACCATCACTGACTCGCTCCGCACGTGTCCTCGGACACGGAAGGCGACTCAGACACCGAGTCTAACGCGTCATGACTCGGTGACACCTCAACCCCTCGAATCTCCTCGATCATCTTGATCACTTGGCTCATCCTGGGCCGTTGATCAGGAGCCGCCGTGGTGCACGCCATGGCAACCTGGAGCAACCCCACCATCTCTTCCTCGATATCCTTGTACCGCATCAGCTCCAAATCAAAGACCTCGGCAGTCCACTCCTCCCTCACCACCGACTGGACCCACCTGGGAAGGTCCACGACCCCACCGTACCCGCACCCGGGCCCACCACTTTCTACCACGGAGGGACACTTCCCCGTCAGCAGCTCCAAGAGCAGGACACCGAACGAGAACACATCGGACTTCTGCGTAAGTTTCCGACCGTCGATCGACTCCGGGGCACGGTAGCCGTTGGATCGTGGAGCGGTTGATCCAGCGGGCGGTGCAGCGAATACGGATAGTCCGAAATCCGAGACCCGGGCATTGCCCGTTTTGTCGATTAGGATGTTGGTTGACTTAATATTGCCATGAATGAGCCTGAGCGACTTGCATGAGCTGTGGATGAAAGCCAGACCTCGGGCCGCTCCGGCGGCGATTTTTAGCCTTGTCGTCCAGTCCAACGGGGTTCTTCCTGGGCCTCTGTTACCTGGAAAAAAAAGGGCCCAAGTCAGAGATTGATTGTTTCGGCCCATAAAGGACAAAGCCCACAAGTCTGGAATAGTGTGGTCCAAGGTCTGGGGAGGCTCAGGCTGTATAACTGAGCTTTACACTGACATTTTGGGTTTTATAAACAGAGGAATGGTCCGAACGGATAGAGTTATAGAGCAAGAATAGAACAAAAAGAAAAGAACAAGGACAGAGTTAATTATGTTAGATAAAGGCAAATATAAATTATAAACAGTGTGGGACAGTCTGGATTGGCAATAATAAATTTCCCAATTTCCAAATCGTCATTAAGCTTTTGCAGAGCCGCAGTTGTGAAACGTCGTGCTTAAACTGTTGCCTTGTCCATATATTGATGAAAAAAAAAAAGAAAGAAAAGAAAAAAGCTTCTAAAGCGACTGAAACTGGACTGAAAGAGGACCCCACAGCATAAAAACCATGACAAAACACGTCCCTTTCCAGGCTAATAAGAATGCTTTTCTTGGGACGGCCTCACTATCCCAGCCAAATCTTTTAACACACTTGTATTTTACGTTGACCCAGTTTGACCATTCTTGTGGACCTGTATCCCAGTTCCCCGTCTCACCCACTGAACTCATCAACCATGGATGATTGATTGAGAGATTGGGTATATGTAGATAAAACTGATACTCTACTCTTCCTATAATAAAGTACTATAATGAAAAAAGAAATGACAAAACCCAACAAACAAAAAACTTGAGATGAAAATAACAATGGAAGATTTGACTAAATTTTTCAAAGAAACTTACCGTGAAGCAACCAAAACAAGCTCCCATTAGGCATGTAATCATAGACCAACAACTTCTCCTCCCTAGCGAAATAATAAGCTCTCAAGCTAACCACATTCGGATGCCTAAGCCGACCAAGAACCTCCATGTGTTGCTCAAACTCTCTCTTCCCACCAAGCTGAGCGTCCTTAAGCCTCTTCACCGCCATGACGTTGCCGTCGTCGAGTACCGCCTTGTACGCCGTCCCGAACCCGCCTTTCCCCAACATCTCCGCCGAGGCCCGAAGCAAATCCTCCAGCTCGAACCGCTTAACCCCCTCGAAGAACACCATTTGGCCCCTCTCGAACCCGGGTTGGGCCGGGTACGGGCTCGACGAGTAGACGATTTTCTCGCTCTCGTGAAGCTTCGAGCCTTTCCCGTCTCGCATTTTCGCCGCGTAGTTACGCCAGAAGTAGCAGTAGAGGAGGAGCGAGATGACGACGAGGACCAAAACGTCGCCGAGGATTATGGCGATTAGAGCTAATGGGCTTATCTTCGCTGCTCCGTTGTGGTGACTGTTTCCTGATTTATTGGGCATCGAGTTAATAATCGGAAGTGAGCTCGGAGAAGATGATACTACACTCGGGTTATTGCTCGACGGGACTAATGGCGAAGCAGTGGCCCCGTCGGATCCGGGTTTAGTCGGGTTGCTCGGGATGTCCTTACAGTTTTTCATTGGAGATCCGCATAGGCTTGGGTTTTGGGCAAAGGAGGATTCGGGGAAGACCGACAAGGATTTGGGTATTTCGCCGGAGAGACTGTTCCCGGAGACATTGAAGTCCTGGATATTCGGAAGGTTTAGACCGGAGATGGTACCAGAAAACCGATTCTCCTCGAGACGAAGAGTCAACAGATGCGTCAAACGGTTGACCGTGGCCGGAAACTCGCCGGACAAGTTGTTGTACGACAGATCGAGGCGGTAAAGCCGGGAGAGAGAAGTAGCAGACGCCGGAAACTCGCCGGAGAACTCGTTGTACGACAAGAAAAGGAGTTTGAGAGCTGTGAAGTTGGAGAGATCCGGAATGGGACCCGAGAGACGGTTCCGCTTGAGGCTCAGAACTCGGAGCTGAATTAAACCGGTGAGTGGCTCGAAAGAGCCCCGGAGATCGAGATTCTCGAGGACCAGACGAGAGACCCTCTGGTTCACGCACGAGACGCCGGAAAAGCTGCATGGTTCGGAGCTAGAGTTCCAGCTGGCGAGCCTGTTGGATACGTCTGAGGCTGCTTTGAAAGCCATTAAAGCTTCCAAATCCGAGCTCGAAGAAGCTCGGGTGAGGGAAAAATTTAGTAAGAGAGAAAAAACTAAATATAAAAAATAATGGGTACTCTCCGCCATTGCTTCTCTGCAACTCAGAGAGAGAGAGAGAGAGAGTGAGTGGGTTTTGGTGGTGTGGTAGTACTAGTAGTGGAAAAATGGTCTTGGTAGTTGGTTTAGTAACGAAAAGGAGGGAGAAAGGGGTAATAGTGTAATAATGGGTAAGAGCGAGGGGCTTTTACGGAACGAAAGTAAGTAAACGCATTGACCGATCATCGAGGTGATTAATCGTGGGGATGAAATGACAAGAGCATGTAACGGCGCTGTGAGTTTGACGTGAAAGGACAACCGTACCCTTCTCCATGACGAGAAAATAGTAACGACGATGATATTGAATGGGAATCCCTACCGCTTCCACTTCTCTGATTATCTCCACCACCATTAGGATTAGTGGGTCCACCACTAGAATCGGAATTCGGAACAGACTAGTGGTAGACGTTGAGTGAAATTACCAATTTGTGCCAAAGCTGATAGGTAGGGTGCAGAGATAAAACAATACGCCGTCAAGCAGAGGAAGAATGGACAAGCGAAGAGGGCGTGACACGTGTGAAGTGGGTTTAGGTAATATATTTTAATGTCCCATTAAGTTAAGACAGAGGAGGACGCTCCAGCAATCATGCCAAAGGGGCTGCTTGCTGCTTTTGTCTCCCCGTAACATGTAAATCAGACGGACGATCTTCCGTACTCTCACACCATCTCCTGACACGCGTGGACCACCTTCACACGTTTCACTACGTGCATCAAATGCTTTGCCCCTTTTTTTTTTTTTTTTTTTTTTTTTTCGGTAAACGAAAAACTTGTACTGTAAAAGAAATTACAACGGTAAGTTGTTGAGATAAATTAGGATTACAATTATGAAAAGGAGATTATAATGAATTGTGTTAGAGAGACAACTACCATGTTGTTATTTCCGAATTTAATCTACCAAAAGTTTAATTTATTATGCTAAAAGAGTATATGTTACCTCAAGGAAGTCAAGGGCAAATTTGCGCTCAATTAAAATGTCTTCTTATTTTGCAAGAAATTTACCTTCAAGATTCACATTAGCAATAATATAAACATTGGTTGATCTTTTTGTAATTCAAAAAGTGGTGCGTTAATATTGTCTGTAGTAATTAATATTATCACTATAATAATTTTTGTTGGTGCGTTCTTCTACTAATTGTCCATGTATTCCTGCTACTTCTGTTGACTACGCTCTCGAACGGAGAGGCGGTGGTGGCCACTTGTAAGACTTTCCGATGCTTAAGTCAGATACATCTATCTCTTTTCTAGAGCTAAATAGCAAGAAGAAGATCTAACCTGTTACTATGTGTTATATTTATACCCCGAGATTAGGAACTTAGTGGCCCCTAATTTCAGGATCAGTTACCTCCTTTCGTCATCATATCCATCGAAAATTACGGATTATGGATACTGCAATCTCTCCTGAGTTGACATGAACTGTCCTCCACGATCTTCTCCGATACGCGCCCAGAAGAAAAAGATCGTGGTTATATGCTGCTCTGTTAAGTTAGTTCACCTAACACACATGGTGCCTACGATGTAGCATTAAATGCTCTGACTAAATTTGGGATTGAGCATTGTTTGTAATGATAGTCAGTCGAAAACTCTTTAGGACTTCTGACCCTCCAGGCTCTCCGACCCTCCAGGTCTTTCGAAAGGAGGTTTGGGATTAGCTAAGCTAATCCTACCCAAGATCTGTCTAATACGAGCTTAAGTATAGATCAGCTCTTTCCTACGAGGATTAATGAGTTCGCACTATGT
Source organism: Trema orientale (assembly GCA_002914845.1). NCBI lineage: Eukaryota > Viridiplantae > Streptophyta > Magnoliopsida > Rosales > Cannabaceae > Trema > Trema orientale. Next base: position 13,324 of record JXTC01000123.1, read on the forward strand.
CACGCGAGACTTACATGCTATTTTAAATAAAGTTTTTGGGGATTTATATTGAATTCACTCTTTTCTTACCACCTCTTCTGTTGCCCCTCAGTTCACGCGACAAGAATAATAAAAATGGACCCCACAATTTCCATACTAGAAGACTCCTTAACTATCAAGATTACATTGCATAGTTCAAAAAGATGTGGTTGCGCTTTTAGTTCTAACATTTCGGTCCATAAAAGGTGGGGCCCGTTGGTTGGGAGCTTATAAGACAAGGATTAAGGAAAGGAGTGAGGACAGTAATTCTGTAACTTATGGCTAAAAAAGTTAAAATGAAAAGAAAAAGAGGGGAAGAAAAAAATGTAGTTTAACAATTACGCCCTTGGCTGAGGAATAAAGCGTTGGTCTTTTTGGTTTTCTCGAAGTCGAAGCTGTCCCATTTGATTTGATTTCTTTCTTTAGCTTTCGCTTTTGCTTTATCGTTGTATGGATAAAATCAAGTCATTTGTTGCTGCCAACTTTTGCCTTTGCTTCATTATTAAACACTTGTGTTATTCTTTGTACACTCCTCACCTTTCTACCCCTCTAGTGGTCCTTTTCAAGTTCAAATATATAGTAATAATTGCTGAGCTTATGATGATCAATATCAATACCAGTCTCCCTTCATGCATGCAATATTTATATACATGTCTATGTTCAAGATATGACAGTAAAATGGCGTACGTGACATTTTTTTTTCTTTTTTCCTTCTTTCAGATTTATAATAGTATAAAAGATAAAGCGTCGCTCTTCGATCTCCTATTTATGTTTGATCGGTATCATAATATTGATATTTCACGTTTTGTAAGCACATGATCATTAGTCTCGTGTCTCATATATTACTTGCTATTCCAAGCCTCGAGCTTAGAAGAATATATGACCTATAATTACTAAAATGTATTTAGATTAAATGTTAAATTTACTAAATAATGTGACGGAGTACAACCAATCACAAAACACAATGTAAAACTGATCCACAACATCAAATAATATATATGGTTGCCAATTTGGTAGGTATTTTTTTTTTTACCTATGTGTAGGTATTTTTTTTTTTAACTGTTGGATCATCATCTAATGGTGATCTAACGACTATAATGAAGTGCATAAAAAGACGTGCATCATTAATGCTATTTCTCTCTCTTACTTTTTAATATAAAAAATTGTGCAAAAAAAAATTTCATTGGTCAAATTGATACCTATGCATAGGTAAAAATAAAAAATACCTACTGGATTGGTGCCATATATATATATATATATGAGTCATGTTTCAATGTAGATTTTTATTTTTGCTCCATTGATGGGTACTTTCATTTAGACCATTGGATTTTGATCTGATGGTTAGAATGATATTAGTAATTTTATCAAAAAATAAAATCTAATTAATACGTATATAAATATGGAAATCTATTTATGACTTAAAAAATTGGTAACCTATATGTGACCTATGAGTTGTTATTTTTTTTTTCTAATCCCTTTTCCATTGTTTTTTCTTTTTTTCATTCTATTATTTATTTTCATTAAAAAATAAATAAAAAAATAATTTACCATATATATATACATATATCTATCTAGATATTCTTTTTTTCTAAAGAAGTAATTGTATATATATTAAATTTTTCATTAAAAAACGAGTCCTTCTTTTTTATAATTTCAAAACTAACATTATATATCCCCTAAAAAAAAAACTAATGTTATGTAAATATTTAAAAAAAAAAATTAACTGTTAATATAAAACTATTAAATACTAATTTTTTTATCAACACTTTTTCTAAAAAAAATACATTTTTTTTATAATTTCAAAACTAACGTTATTCTCTTTCAAAAAAAAAAAAAATACTAACGTTTCATCCCATAAAAAAATAAATAAAAACAAAATTAATGTTATTTATATTCTGAAAAAAATTACTTATTCATATTAGTAGTATAATATGTTCAGATTAAATGAAATTTAAAAAATTAAACTTATAAGTGAAAATCAAAAAAGAAACGAAATAAATTAAAAAGAAAAATATTAGAATAAAATATTAATTGATCAAATAATGGAAATAGATGAAATTACTTGCTATTGTAGGTCATATTCAACTTGATAATCTTATCCATCCATAGAGCAAAAATCAAAATCTCCATTGAAACATATATAAACAATAACCATTGGATATGCGGATATCAAAGTATAAGAGAGTTTAAGAATTACCTCATAAACTTTTTTCTTAAACTTGTAATTATCGTCTCTTGGGGTGAATGATTTAATCCAGAGAAGACAAAGGAAAAATTACCTCACAGTATAATAGCACAAAAAAACTAGAAATTTCTTCTTAAAAAAGTAAAATTGAAAGTTTGTACCATTCTTAAAAAAGTAAAATTGAAAATTTGTACCATTCTTATATGCCATGTTTTATTCTTAGAAAATTTATTATAAATAACAAAAAAAATGGGCATATTTTATGGATAATTTGGTATTTATTGCTCACTTTTTGTGTGCATATTTTGTGGCAATTGTTATTTTGAAATATAAATGCGTTATTAGTTTTGTTTGAATTTTGTGGGATTTTGACTAATTCTGAGTGCTTTTATACTTGAGATTAATGATGGAAAAATTATGATTATTGTTGTTTATTCTCAGTTGATTGGGCAAAATAAAATGCATATCCTGTAGCATTTTTTTTTTTTTTTAACGTTGACACCTATATAGGCGTTTTTCTTTTTTATCACCTTTATCAGGATTTTTAAATAAAAAATAGTATAGTTAGTTCTATAAATCTTGATTTAAATAAAAAAAAAGAGAGGTTATCTCTTCTAGATATATGAATACTTGGATTAAAGTAGATACATATTTCTTACCTCCGTTTTGAATGAAAATAATAATCACAACTCTTTTTTTTAATATTTTAAAATAATAATTTCTATTTGTTTCCAATTTTATCCTTGCTGAGATGAGTACATTTTGGGCAAATACTAATTGACAACAATTTTGGATAGAAAAGATTAAAAGAGATTAACGTGAAACAAAAATATAACAATAAGGACCTAAAAGTCATAAATAAGAAAATAAGGACTTAACAGTAACAAAAACTAACAGAAACTTTTTTTTTCCCTAACAAAACTAATATTAGGGGACTTCAGGGGGTTTTACTCTAATATTAGGGGATTTCATTAGATTTTGCTTTAAAAAATTGAGTTCCAGATTAATTTTACTAAATTATTCCGAGCTCAGGAGGTTTTGCTCTAAAAAATTAAGTCCAGAGTTAATTTTACTGAATTGTTCCGCGTTCAAGGGTTTTGGTAATAAAAAGCCTATATTTTTTTTTTTGAAATGAATAAAAAGCCTATATTATTCGAGTCCTTTTCAATCTTCTATCCTTGATGTATCTCTCTCTCATGTATATATAGTATACATTGGGTCAAATAAGAAGATAATTAATAACTTAGAATTTAAACGAAAAGGATAATATACTGAATGTACATTTCCCATCAGTATTCAAGATAAATATTTGAGTTAAATAGTATCAAGAGGAGTCGTGGATTACGATAGATTCCTAAACGCTTTCCAAAGCAAATATGATTAAGATTAGAAAAAGAATACAAAGAAATTTTGACTAGGAGTTTTATAAATCCACCTCAATTTTGGCGGAGTAAGATCCTAAAACACTGTGCCAAATACCTGATTATTTCATAACTAAGTGAGACAGTTCAATAACGCTTTTCATCCCTTAAAAAAAAAAAAAACATAAAAACTTCACATTTCTCGGCCCAATACAGCTTTCAAGGCATGGAAGTTGTTAATGTGGGATTCAATTGGGCTGACGTTTGTCTTCGGTGTTGGACTCTCTTCTTGAGCCGTTACCGCCCAGTCAAAGAGAGGAAGCGATGCAAAAAATTAAAGGGGAAATTAGACATTGTACGGTATTTTCAGAAAAAATTTGAAAAATACAGTAGTTTGTATTTTTTTAGATGTGGTGCTGTTTTTATTAAAAAATATTACTTTAAAAAAAATATTTAGAAATATACTATTTTTAAAAATAGTAACTAGTAATCAGTAATCAATTTCCAAAAACAGGTAACTAGTAATCAAAGATAGTTACAATTAATATTAACTGGTATTTATTAATCGGTAACCAATTTTCAAAAACTGGTAACTAGTAACTATTTTAAAAATAGTATTTTTCTAAATTTGTTTTAAAAAGTGATATTTTTTTAATAAAAACTGTATGAAAATTTAAAAAAAGCCTGACTTTTATATTTTTGTAATTTTTTTTGAGTTTTTATAAGTAAAAGTGTTAGAAACCCAAAAACTAAAATGAGGTAAGGCCCAGTTTGGTAAAGCTTCATGGCAAGCTAAAAACACTATTTAAAAAAAAAAGTTATTCGAAAAATATTTGGTAAAAAACTCAAAAATAAATTTTTGGTGAAGTTTTGACAAAACTAAAGCTAAAAGCCTAAAAACTAACCTAACTTTACACTTTATATTACGCAGGATTCTATACCACTATTTAATAAATGAATCATAATAACTTAAAGGCACGTTTATTTCGTCGTAATCGTAATCGGAATAAATAAAAAGAAATTTACAAAAATACGGTTTTTTATACAAAAGATTTAAAAATTACGACCAGGGAAGAAAAAAACGAAAAAATACGACTTTTAGTGTAAAAAGTATAAAAAATACGGCTAGATAAAAAGTTTGATACGACCTGATAGCTAAAACTAAAAAACATTTGGGAAAGCGTGTGGGTCAAGCATCAATCCTGATGTTGATGATAGGGCTGACACTTAATGGATTTTTCATTTTTTTTCTTTTTTTTTTAAATTAATCATTACTTTACTTTTGATATCATTTGCAAAATTTTGAATTTTCACTCAAGTTATTCTTTTTTTTTCATTTATTCGTGTGTGACTTTTTTTTTTTTGGCATATTAGAAATTCTACATTTTTAATTGTAATACCACTCATTATATGCCTAACATTTTAAAGTGAAATATGTCAAATTTTTTTAATTAAATAAATACCTAAGCAATAAATAAAAAAAATAGCTCTTAGTTAAAATAGGTAACATGATAATTTTTTAAATAAAATAGTAACTAAGTATTTTCTTTTTGCAAAAAAAAATAAAAAAATAACTCTAGATAAAGTAGGTAACACAATAACATACATATAGTAACCTTCTACTTTTTGGTTTTGTTTTAATTATTTTTTATTCTATTAATACTCATTTCCGTTTGTTGGATACCAGTAGTAACATAACTATTCCCCAATTTACAAGATACTGAGGTAACTTGAATAGATACCTATGGTATTTTTTTTTTTTTTAATTTAGTAGGATACTATAAATAACCTAGTAATGTACCTGTGGTATCCCCCTTGGATACTAAGGTAACATTAAACAAAAAAACCAAAATAAAATTCTCGAATAAAATAAGTAACACGATAAGATACTTATAGTAACCTTACAGTTTTAGTATTTGTTTTTGATTCTTTATTTTTTTTTATTTTATTCAACACCCCTCTTGTTTATTGGATACCATTAGTTCTTGGTATGATTTTTCCCTCCAATATATTGGATATCAAGGTAACCAAGTTGGATACTAACGGTATCTATTTTGATTCTTATTATTATTTTTTTTTTAGTTTATTGGATACTATAAGTAACCTAGTACTATATTTATGGTATCCTCTCCAGATACTTAGGTAATTTGGTTAGATACTTATGGTAACATTTCATTCTCTTCTTTTCTTATTTTTTTTTTTTTCCAATTTGTATGGATATCTTACATAACCTGGTTGGATACCTATGGTAATATTTCCTTCTTTTTTTTTTTTTTTTTTTTTTTTTGTTTCTAGATACCTTAAGTAACATAGTAAGATACCAATGGTAATATACTTTTTTATTTTAAAAAGATGATTCTAGTCCTATTAACCATCTTTTCTCATATAAAATAAGTAACTGAGTAGGATACTTATGGTAATATTTTTTTCTTCTTTATTATTATTTTTTTTCAACTTATCTAGATATTATAAGTAATCCAATAGTATAAGTGTGGTATTTTTTCCCTAACTTATTTGGATACCAAGGGTATCTAGATTGGATATATTTATGGTAAGATTATATAAAGTTATTTATAGTTTTCATATAAGGTTATTTATAATTTTTATCTTTTTTTTTCTTGTAATTAGGAATGTCTAACTCTCTTTCTAATTTTCTGATTACTATAAGTAACATAAGAAGATACTTATATACTCGAATGGATACTTATAACCATTTAATTTTGATAAAAGTTTTTTTAATAAATAAAAAGGAAATAAAATATTTTAGAATATTTTAAGATGAAAAAAAAAATTGAATATTTAAATAAGAAAAAGAAAGCCAAGAAAAGAATATTTATATATGTGTAAATAAAAGCAGCCAACCAAAAAAAAAAAAGCAAAATAAAAAAAATGCCAATTAAATAAACTAATAAACAAAGAACATAAAGAACTTAAAATTGCTTTAGAATAAAAAATTTAATTCGAAACAAAAGAAAAAGGATAAAAAAATGGTTAAAAGAAAAAATAATAAAAAATACTAAAAGTTTTTAAAAATATAAAATTATGGAAAAAAAAAGTAAATACATGCGACAGTATGTTAGGTATGCTGACGCTCTTCAGCCTTCAGTATGTTTCAATATATTAAAAAACTGAGGCATTGACGCGTGTACAGTAATCATAAAAGACAAAAAACTTTTTGTAAAGTTCTTATAATTTAAAAGTTTATGCCGTGCTACCGTAAAAAACAAAACAATTGTCAAAAAGTAGTAACCCACCTAATTTCCTCATAAATAAAAGAAAAAATGAATGAGAATAAAATAGAAGGGTATATGAATCATTATTTATATTATGTTGTTTACTTAAAACTAATAGAAAAAGGAATCATGTTCATTAAAATATTATTCATTTGTTTACTTAACTCAGGAAAAATAACGAAAATGCGTTATATTTACTAAATTGTCTTTTTAAATGTATGTACGTTTTAAAGTAGATAAAGTTTTTGGGGTAAAATTATATTTTACAATTTTAATAATTAAAAGGAAAAAAACGAGTGTTTACGGGTAATCATATTTCCTAAAATATTAGTAAGGGAAACATTTCCATTCTTTTCCTCTAAATTTGTGTGAGCCCTACACATTTCTCATTTTCTCATATTTTAGTAAACATTTAAATGTGAATCATTATCTCAAATATCATTCACGTTGTTCTTTAGCAAACATGTCATGAATACCCTCACTATATTTCAAAAATACCAATCATTTACCCCTAACTGAATGCACATCTTTTCTTCTTTTTTCTTCCTAAACGGCAGGGGCCTCTTCCCCCTAGCCATCTGTAGTTCGATTATTTTTTTTTTTTTTAAATTTCTCAACCCAAATTCTGTTAACAAACCCTGAGATTTGATCTCTTCTCCCTCCCACTCGCCCTCTGTGTTCTTTTTTTTTTTTTTTTCCTTTGCTTCCTTCATTTTTCATCTTATAAATCTTTTGGTATAAGCCTGAGTAGCAATCTCTTTGTTAATTGTAGACGATTGCCAATAGATGGTAAGATTTTTTTCTTTTACTCTTTTTTTTTTTGGGTAATATGTGAGTTAAACTTTCTGGGTCTTTGATTTTAATTTTTGTTTTTGTTTCGGTTGGATTTGGCTCAAATTGTATTATGGGTTTTCGTTGATTTGCGATTTGAAATTGACAGATATGGAATTTGATGAGTGTTTCATAGAAATATCATCCTTAATTGTTGTTGGGTAGAGTAAGAACTTTATTTCTCGTTTGTAAATATTATACAAGATACTTGAACATATTGATGAGTTTCATCAGTTGAATATATGTATTGATTATTCAGATCATCCATATCCCTCCTTTTGTTAGTTTTTTTGAAGGGAAATGCATTTGTTTGTGGTTGGGCTGACGTTTAATCAATCACATTAATGGTTGCATTAATAGGATCTTCAAGTGAAAAGAGTTTCATTAGTCCACATCCCTCTAGCTTGCCTTTTGCACCTAATTTGTATTGGCCATTGCATTGAGAACATAATTTTGTTTATGATCAGTACTTGGATTTTGACTTTGTATCATTTGATTTAAGGTGTGAGATCCTGATGATGCTTTATAGTTAATGATAAACTCGATTTAGTTATTGGTTGGATTGGGAATTGTTGAGAATTGCGGTATTTTATTGGATAGTTGTTAAAATAACATCTTGATTGTGTGCTCGTAATGCCAACTAATTAATTGAGTTATTGAACTCTTAATGCCAGTAACTCTTTACTTGTACTTACTCCATTTTTCCCCCTTGGTGCTTTTTATTAGTATATATTTTGGCAGTCATTGATCTAAAATTGCAGAACTTCTATTTTAGAACTGGAGATTTATTTTGACAGGTGTGAAGCTTTCTCAATGTACCCTAGGATCTATTGATTGAGAATTAAATCACACTCTTATATATGCTTTTTCCAAGCCAAAGGCAAAGAGATTATATTATTGAGATAAGGGGGGAATCAATTGTACCATACTGATGTTCCTAAATTCATCATCAAATTAAAGACGAGCACAGACCTGTACGGAACTCTATTCTTTGATTAATTTTCTTTCAAGTGTTTAGTTTTGGTGATGAATATGAAGAGTGCAACTAAAGGAGAGCATACCAGACTACAATTGAACAATAAGTTGGCTACACTGAAGCATGTACACCATTGAGTAGTGGAAGAAAAGATAGCAATTGAACTTAAGAAAAGATATGTATACTTGATAAGGATTTGGATGCTCTAATTTGCTAATTATTCTCAATTAGTATGACTTATTGGGTGATCTAATTTGTTAATTATTCTCAAGTAGTGACTTATTGGGTGATCTAAATTGTTAATTATTCTCAATAGTTTGACTTAAATATGTTTGAAATGAGAAAATAGAATTATTAAATATCAATTTTTTTTTAAAAAAAAGAATTATTATATATCAAGAATTTTTCAGTCTTTATTTTTTGTTATTAGAAAATTAATATCAGGTTTAATATATTCTTAATATGATTTAGACATATGTTTTGGTTAATAAATTAAATAAATTACTTTTGCTATGTCTGTTTTGGTCATTTTATGCTCACACAATAATTCATCCTATAGTTTTACCAAACATCATAATACTACTTTTTCAACTTACAATACTTTTAAAATTACAGTTTACTAAACACTCATATGCTTTATGCTACAATTAATTTTTTCTTCAGCACAAATAAATTTAATTCTTTTAGAATCCACAACAATACCAAACTGGCACTAAGTTGGTGTTGCTTTCTTTATTATTAGGGTCAGGTGATTTCAATCCTGAGTTCATACATCACAACAAAATAAATAAGATTTTGTGGCATTTTATTCAATGACATTTACACGAAAGAAAATATCACAACAATCATTTTATAGTGACATTTTCTAAAAAATGTCACTAATTTACATAGTTATTTTAAAGATATATATTGATTTCGTTTCGCACAAAATTTTTTAGTTTTAGAAACATTTTAAACTGATATAAAATTGAGATTTATACCAATTCAAAAATGCCGTTGAAGTTATAAATTTATAGGAGTATAAAATTTCACTTTATCTAAAGATTATTGACTTTTTTTTTTTTCACTAAATAAAACTGAAATATAACTTTAGTGTAATTATCCAAAACCCCAAAAACTTATAATTTTAAAATACAATTTTTTTTTTAACTACTCATTCTTTACTTTTTTTTTTTTTTTTTACTTGAAGTCTGAATTAGCTATTAAAAAATGGGTAGCGCGTTAACTAATCAAACTAAGCTAATATAATTTTTACATTAGGATTATTAATTTAAGGGTTTGGACATTTATACCTATTTTTTAAAAAATAATACCAAATTTACGACCATTTAAAAATAATTAAAATTCCGTATGACCTTTTTAGGGCATTTTTCTAAATACTTTGGAAGCTAGAAAACGTGGTGGCATTTTAGTAAATAAGTCTTTTTTTTTTTTTTTTGTTTTAATAGGAAACCATAAAGGTTTCTTGGAAACCAATTTGGTTTCTTATTAGTGGAATGTCTTGTACGTAAGTAAGTTATAGAAAATCACAAAGGTTTCTTGAAAACTAAGTTGGTTTACTTTAGCGGAATTTCCTATACGTAAGTAAATCATAGGAAACCATGAACATTTCTTACAAACTGTTGTGGTTTTCTTTTGCAGAATGTCCTATAGCTAAATAAATCACAGAAAATCACAAAGATTTCCTAGAAACTATTGTGATTTCTTTTTAGCAGAATATTCTGTAGCTAAGTAAATCACAGAAAACTACGAAAGTTTCCTAGAAACCATTGTGGTTTTTTTTTTTTTTTTTTTCAAATTACAGGAAACAATAAAAGTTTTCTAAAAACTATTGTGATATCCTCAATTTAAATCATTGCTGGAGTTTAAATTTCCTTTATTTTGTATTTTATTTCTTTTCAAATTTTTTAATTTTTGTAATCTATTATTTTGATTTGTAGATAACTATTATCATGTATATATATACACACACTAGCAATAAAAAATTATTAAGTTTCCAGTACCATTTTATAATTTCCTTATCATATCACTTTCATTCCCGCTCTCTCTGCAAAATTTTCAGTCAAAGACTTAGGTGATGTTCATTACTTCCCAAGAGTAGAGGTTCTTCCAACGCCTTCTGGTCTTTTGCTTACACAACATAAATATATCTGAGACTTGCTCACTAAAACAAATCTTGATAGTGCTAAGGAGGTCACTACCCCTATATCTACTTCTCAGAATTGTGTGAGACATTGAACAAGGATGCTGAAGAATACGATCATGTTCTCAAATTAAGTAATTATACTTTTGAAGTAAAAGCAATAGAAAAATATATTGGTTTCTAAATTCTGGTAACTAGTTTCAAATAACCAAATTAGTTTCTAAGAATCAATAATTGAATTAACCGAATAGTTCTACTATTTATGATAGAAACTAATTTAGTTTTCAGTTTCTATTAACTAAATATTTATGATATTTATGGTAGAAACCAACATGGTTGTTGGTTTTTAGTAACCGATTTGGTTTCTGGTTTCCAAAAATCAATTAATTTATGGTTTCTAATAATAAATTGGTAATTAGTTTTAAGTGATCAACTACAAATAGACTAGTAGCAAAAGAAAATAAGAAAAAATATAAATTCTAAGACGTTATTTGGTCTTTCATACAAAAAGTGAACTACTAGCTAAAATAAGTCTAAAAAAAGGTAGTATAAAAATAAGAATTTGTTAGTAAGAATAAAAAATAGAAATTCTAAGACGTTATTTGGTCTTTTTTAGTAAGAATTTGTTATTTTTCTAAAAAAGGTAGTATAAAAATAAGTAAAAGTTTGGACATCATATTTTTAGTATTATTTATTAAGAGGTAGTACTATGTGTCTTTTTCCTTTAATTTAATTAATTAGTTATTAAACTTTAGTTTATTTTGAGATAAATTTATGGAAACACTTTAAAGTATTCATAGTTAATTTAAATAATTTACACAACCTATTTGGTATGACATTTAGAAGCTGTTTTTTGATTTTCTAAGCCTAAAATCAATTTTTTTGGGTGAAACATAAAAATTTCTGGGTTTTCAAAGCTCTTCTAGAGGAAGTCAAATTCATGTGGCTTCTCTACGAAAAGCTTCAAATAAAATATTGATTTTTTTTATTTTAGTGAAAATTTATATTTTTATATTTGGTCTCATTTAAATAAATGACAAAAAAAATACCATTTAGATTCTAAAATTAAAAATTTAAATATACCATTCAAACAGTATACTAAAAATTATGACTTTAACTTCTGTTCTTCGAAAAAGCAAAATAAAAGATATCCCAAACAAATAGAAGAGAGTCTTAGAAACACAAAAAAATTCAAAATTTGAATAAAAGATATTAAAAAATAGATCCTGAAACATTTTCCTTTCGCCACAAATTTTAAAGCGTGCTCTATTTCACCTAAAATCTTCCGTGGTTCCTCACTCTCTCTTTCATTCATTTTCTTTCTTGTGATGCTTGTTTCTACCCACCATATCTTCATCTCTGCAATGTCTTTTTGCTCATCGATCAGTATCACCCATCATAGTGTTCTGATATTCATCTGAGAAATATCATGGAAGAAAGAAACATATTACAGTGTGTCTCCATGACTAACGATAAGGAAAATCAATTAGCTAAGTGAAATTTATAAGTTTGTCTAATATCCATAAAATTCTAATTATTTTTTGATAGAGGAAATGATACTTTTGTCTGTTGTGCTAAAATGCATCTCAAAATCAAAATTTCTTGATTTCTCTCATTTGCAGGTTCCAACACGTGGCAAAAGTGGGTTGATGAACGAAGTATATTTTGGACATTTACTAGCAACTATGGTCAAATATAGCTTTCTAGAACAATCAAATATTTCTCTTGGATATACTTTCCTTCAAAAATTAAAAATTTTGAAGTTTGAAGGTTACAGTATAAGAGAGGTTGTTGTGAAGAACTGAGTACAGATGAGAACCTAGGCCATGCCGTTATTATTTTTTAAAATTAATCATTATTAAACCTCTTAGAATAGAAATACAAAATATAAATCTAAAATCAAATAACATGACCAATATTTTGATAATTAACAATTACTAACATTTCAAAATGCCATACGTAAAAATAGGATAAAAATATCATTAAAATACGAATATAAATATATTGATTCTAATAATACTTTTGTACTATCATTAAAAACAATTTACTTAAATTTTAGATATCACTAAATTTTTATTGACAATTTAAAACTAAAAAAGTAGAGTTAAATGCATAAATATACTCGGAGATATGATATTTCTGCAATTTTAACACTATCTATTGACTCGTGCAAAATTATACCTCTATATTTCAATTCTCTGCAAATTTGTACTTTCTACATATAAATTAACTAACAAATTTATCACTAAACACGGAATTTGAATTGAAGATATTTTATGACTAACCCAAAAAATTTATTAAAAATAACTTAAAACAATTAGCACAAATCATCCAATTTGTATCCGGAAGGTATAAATTTATAGAGATTTAAAATGTGGATGTATAATCTTGTGCAAACCAAAAGACAAGGTTAAAATTATACAAAGGTCATATTTCGGGATATTTTTTTTGGGATTATCCTAAAAAATATTTATTATATTAGATAAGTTGACATTTGTAAATGTCATTAAATACATTTTAGTAACATTATTAAATTGTCACTAAAAACTATAATATAGTGACTGAAATGTCACACATCCACATTTTCGTTGTAGCATATATATGTGTATATATATATATCGACCGTGCAAAAACTAGCTAACTCGCTTTGCAACGGGTTTTGAATGACATCTTACGAAATAATATTAACCAGGTTTTAAAGTCGTTCAAAGAGGAAATAGAACTATGAATAATTAGTGTTTGTTGAATGTTTTTATCGTATCACCGATGATAAACATGGAAAACTCCAACGACGAAAATCGAAATACTCCATGCGGTGGTCTGAAGTTAGATCACTCTACAAGGTTTATCGCCAACTCCGCTGCATATAAAAAAACATCTAAGTAGACCTCACGAAATCCTCGTTTATTTGATTTGGTTTTGGAATTTTTTTTTTTTTTTTGAGATTAATATTGTTGATGGTATATCCATTTTGGTACCTTTTCAATTGAAGTTTTGCTTTTTACTTATACGTTTTTTTTTATATGTGACATTTGTCTTTGTGGTAGATACTAGGATGTACTTTTAGCAAAAGAAACCAAATATGGTGGAATCTATCAAAGCTTAAACAAAGAGAGCTTGGATGGCTGGAAACAATGGCGAAAACCGTCGAGTTCAAACAACCTTTATAGACAAGACTCTTTAGTAGAATAAAGTTTAATTAAGTAAATTCAAAAGGTGTGCACTTACCAAAACAGAAAAATGCCCTAAAGGCACTGACTAGTTCGATAGACAAAAATGGGACATTAGGTATAATTTCTTGAGTATCAATGCCACTTCACAATATAATTTTGATCATATAAACCAAGGGATAATTTTGGTCTGTTTTTATAAGCTGAATGGATATATTCTATGTTTCTGAAATTATATGATCAAAATTGTTATTTCGCTAAAATACATGAAAGGATTTTGGTATTTTTCTCAATTTCATGATACCTCTTTCAACCTTTACTGTTGTATATATTCTACGTTTGTTGCCTTTCCTCACCTACTGCTGTACATAAATCGAGAATTGAGTAATATCCCTTCTTAGCAAAATCGTCCGCTACTCACATTATATGAAGTTCCAGTATTCAAATCAATCTAAAAAAAAATAAAAATAAAAAATTAGGGACTCATACTTCAGAATTGGAAACAAATATGACCAATCAGTTTTAACGAACACGCATATAATTTGGATAATAAGTTCTACCCTTCTTAACTATCATAATAACGTTACACAATTAGTTATCAATTTGACAGGGGAAAATCTAGCGCACAAATAGTGAAGCCAAATTACAAATCTAATTATATTTCTGAGAATGAAAAAAAGGTAGTAGAAGCATTTGCCGATGATCTTGAAGGAGAGGACAAGAAAGGCTTAGGTGGTATTGGCAAGGAATTAAGACTCCCATCCAACATTTCTATGACTTCACTCATGGATGGCCGCTCAGCAGGGGCAATCTGTATGCACCACAAACTTACCATTATCATCTTCTTTACTTTTACTTGGTCCTCTTCGCTCATAATCCTTTCCAATCCAAGTTCTTCATTAAGTTCAAGACGCTTGTAAATCCAGTGCGGGAAATATATGTCACTTGTATTTTCACTTTTGATGTTCACATTATTTCTCCCTCCGACCATATCCAAAACCATCATTCCATAACTATAGACATCAGACTTGTGCGAGACCCCACCAAAACTTCTGCTAAAAATTTCTGGAGCAATGTATCCAGCAGTCCCTCTTGGACCCATTATAGAGCTGATCAGACTCTCTTTCCTAGTAAAAATTTTGGCGAGGCCGAAATCGGTGATTTTGGGCACGAAATCTGCATCAAGAAGAATGTTGTGAGGCTTTATATCAAAATGTAGAATTCTAGCATTGCAGCCGCGATGTAAGTATTCTAGTCCTCGAGCAATCCCAAGTGAGATTTGGTAAAGCATCTCCCATCCCAACGGATGACACCTCTTTTCAATTGGACTTTCGTCGAATATGAACTTCTCAAGAGATCCATTAGGCATGAACTCATAGACAAGAGCTCTGTTTGGACCTTCAAAACAGAATCCTAATAATGTGACAACGTTGACATGGGAAGTTCTGCTAATGGTTGCCACCTCGTTGATGAATTCTTCTCCATCGTCGTCTCTTGAGTCGTTCAAGATCTTCACCGCAACAAGACAGCCGTTTTCTAACTTTCCTTTGTACACCTCACCAAACCCTCCGTGGCCTAATTTTTCTGTAAAAGAGTTGGTCATTTTCTTGATATCCAAATAGCTATACCGTCTAACTTGAAGCGGCCCATAGTCTTTTAGGAACGCTTCCACGTTTTGATGAGTTTGGCTCTGCTTCTTCCAAAAGAGAAATGATGAATTCTTCCTCAAGCAGCAGAGTATCACAATTAATAGAATTCCGACTCCAGCAACAGACGCAGCTGCAAACGAAACAAGGAAAAAACATAGTTGTGGGCCAAAATCGATATTCCATCAAGTATAAATTTAATGCCCTTAAGTACTTTGGAGATTACATTACATGACTCTTTGAATATTAATCACTAGCTGGGATCCTTTATTTTTTTTTTTTTGTATGTTCTTCTTTTTTTCTTTTTTTTTTTTTTTTTGGAGAATACTAGGAGCTAATTTTAGTAAGAAGGAAAAAAGAAGTAAGAGTGCAACAGCTACAAACTCTAATCTCAACCCTTTTTTTTTTTACCAATTGACTTATCATACATTTAGTTAGATATTAGAATACTAAGTTGAGTTAGTTCATTCAATTATTAAGTAACATTCATATAATTTTTTATAGCAGAATATGTTTTTATAAATTGCAAAGTCACATCTGTTGATAAAAAAAAATTGGGATTTTTGGCATCACTATTTATAATGATTCATAGATATATATGAGTAAATGCATGCCATGCAAACGAATGCATTTAAACAAAGAACTTGATAATTGTCTTACATATTGCTGCTTTAATGACCATGCTGTTTCCTCGTTTTCCTGGAAAAAAAGAAAAAGAAAAAAGAAAGACATTAACCATTTCCTTAGCACAAACGTAGTAAACTTTTCAAAAGAAAATTTGTCGGAAATGATGATTATTTGAACTTGAATAGTTTTTCTACTTAATAATCTACCTATATGGAAAAGGTCTTAGGTTATGTTGCGAGCTAGCACAAACCGATAAATATTGTATGGACTATGGAGCGGAGGTAGAAGTAGTTCCGTATACTTTCTTATCATTGATATTCTGGCAAAAAATAATTAAAGAACTTCTAAAAAATATTCTGGTATTACAGAACTGTTAGTGTTTATCTATTAGGCCACTACTACTGTACAAATTTTAGCCCCTAAACTTCCAATTTATGTAGTAAGCTACCTTAAATTTTGTTATTGTTGCACCATTGGCCCTTATATCATAAACTAATCAAATTTAAAGGATAGAATGGGCATTTTATAAATAATGGAATATTTATATTATAAAAATTCAAAGACGAAAGTTGTATAAAAACCATAATTTGAGGGCTAAAAATAATACAAAAACCAGAATTCAGGAGCTATTAATTAATGATATAAGCCCCTCATTTTTTTAATACGAAATCTCAATTTTATTTAGATTATATTACAATTTAATCCATAAAAAATATTATTTTATTAAAATATATTATGTTTAGTCAAGCTAAATTGCTAAATTTATGAAACAACATAACGGTGAAAATTTCTACTGAGGTTAGCTCTACAGGTTGGGTGGGGTGTGATTTAGATATTAGGTCGGGAGTTCAACTTCTAAAGTGTGTGAATTATTTTCTCTTCTCTGTCATAAATGGAGATCGTTAGTTAAGATTTAGTTATTTTTTTTAAATATAACAGTGAAAATTGAAAAAGTAAAGTGATACAATATACGTAATAGGAAACTTTTTGGTGAAATTTAATATAACTCTATTTATTAATGGCCAGATTCCATACCACCTAACTTAGAGCCTATTGCTGGGCCCTAGCTAGATGAAGCAATAACGACATAGCTGAGTATATAAAACAAATAAAAAATAAATAACGACATAACTGGACAATCACGAAATTAAGAGGACCATATATATTCACCAATTCGGTCAGGTAAAGACCTGGTTCTTGTTTTGATTAATTAGTAGACGCGTTATGTTCATCTCGTGTTTAAGGACTTTGGAGTCGACGTTGACCCTAAAGTTCAAATAGACCAAAATTTGGGTTATACACTTGCTACAATTATTTTACAGCCAGACCCCAGCTTTTAGTTTAGCCATATATAAGAATTATTGAATCATATGCTAGCTGGCTGATTGCATCTTCTACTGGCTTGGCGAGATTCATCTCATCACCATCACCATCACTATCATCATTACCTTTCATACTCGTTACCACTTAGTAAGTATTAATTGAACACAGTCTGAGAAGCGGTTGGTCTGTACATTGCCTACGAATTAATCTTTTGGACATAATTAATCTTTTTGTGATTTCAATATATATATAAAAAAAAGTCTCTTGTCCTTTCAATTTCCCCAAATAAATCTAGGAAGAGGAGAGGGAGTGCGAGCAAGTAAGCAGCTCCGAGAGAGACTAAACTAATGTGATGATGAAGAAGGCAGAGAATTGGTGGTCCTTGCTTGTTGCATATGCCTCTAAATGACAACATTACCTTTAGTGGGTTGCAGAATTATATTTATATTACATTTTTAATTTGTATTTGGATACATAGATAATTATTTAGAAATTATTTGATCACTTATGAGATTATTTGAAGAATAAAAATATTGTTTGAAAATTATTATAGTCAATTTTTAAATTTATTTGAAGTTTAAATCGAACAATTTCCAAGGGTAATTTTGTTGTTTTCATCAAATTTTCTATTTTTGATGATATGAGAATGTCAAATTTTAAAAATAGTCAAATTAAGAGATTTTTTGTAGTAAAAAATCAAATTTAAGAGAGTTTTTCCATATTTCTTAAAACATAAAAGGTTTCATAAAAACAATTATGACATACATGAAATTCAATGTCATTTTACGATGTTTTCTCTACAATTATTTCTGAAACAAATAATACGTGCAACCGTACCTTTTTTTTTTTTTTGTGGGACAGAACATTATCCTAAGTTTATCATCCTTACCATCTCATCAAGTAAATTTTATAACATATTGCATAATAATTTAAAAAAAAAAAAATATTATTGAATGATTGATGCAACTTACCACTGTTATTGGCTGCAGCAGCCAGAACTCCATTACCATGTTCAGAACTTGTGCCATTCGTACCGGTACTGCAGCTCACTGGACGGGGTCCGTCAGGGCAGAAACACACAGTACCTCCGTCCTGAAACCCGCATCTGCCGCCGCTTCTCTTACGGCCGACACACCGATCCGATTCCGATCCATACCATAAGACAGTAAACCCGTCCGTCAGCAGCTTAGTATAGTTGACAGTTTGAAGGGTTTCATTGGCTTTCCAGTACTCATCCAAGTCAACGGGCACTGCAACTTGAGACTCGCAGTACTGCATGGAAACACGATAGGTCGTTTGCAAGTCATCGTCGTTTGTGACCAAAGCCACAAACGACAGATGGGTCGAATTTGACGAGGCACAAGGAACCAAGCATTTCTCGACACCGAGATCGAACGATTTCGATCTGCATCCGTAGAAGAACTGAATGTTGGCGTGGCTGGAACCGAAACTGAAACTAACGCCGCGATCGAAATCGAAGCTGAAGGAGTGTTTGGGAGCAACGCAAGTAGCGCCAACGACATCCATATTGACAAGCCGAAACGACTGGTTTTGGTGCCAGATATCATTTACGATGTAAGGGCCTCTGGCGGTCCGAAAGATGGGTTTGTTTTCTTGACAAGCGATTCTGAAGACTCGGAGGCCACAGTAGTCTGCTCCGCCACCTTCGACGTAAAAAGGGAAGCTTATGTTGGGACCGGTACCGCAATTTCTTGGCGCGCAAGCTTCATATCTTGCGTCCAAGGCTGATTTAACTGAGTCATCTAGTAAAAAGCAAAGGAGGGTTGCGATCCATATGTAGAAGAGTGAGTTGTTATTCATGATTCGGTTGATTTTAGGTTGAAGGTAGGTGCTGCACTCGAAGAGTATAAGGTTGAGACTAGTGGCTCAGAAAGTTGATATGTTTACTACATAGTACATACGCACAATATATTGAAATTTCTTCCATGTGCCTTGGCTGGGGTCAGTTTGATTTTTCTTTCCCCGTATTAGTGGGGCACAAGAAAAGATAATTACATGATATGGCATAGATCCAAAATCCGTGAGCTATACATATATCAACTTGCGACTTGGAAAAAAATCACCCACTCGTCAATCATGACAACTGCGGAATTTAATCATTAGATGGAAATTATGAGAATTCATTAATTCTCACCAATATTAAGAATAATCTCGCATATTCTTCTTATTTCAGTTCGGATACAATATTGCCCTTAATATAAATAATTTCCACAACGGATGATGGACATTGCTCTAAAAAAATAAGAAAATTTGAAATTAACGTTATGTATAAATCGAATATCACAAGAAGAAGATTATTATAAATCAAGGCAACAATATCGACAAATAGGGGTGTAAAAAGAGCCCGAAAGCCCAAAACCCGATGGACTAGCCCGAAAAAAGCCTGATTCGAACTCGGCCCGAACCCGACATGGTCCGAGCCTGGCTCGAACCCGATTATCCTTAAGACTGGGTTTGGGCCTAGTATTTTTCACATGAACCCGGCCTGAAACCCGACCCGAAATCCGAGCTTGAAACCTAAACCTAAAACCCGATTTAAAAAGTCCGAAACTCAAAAAATATAATAATTTTTTTTTTCTAAAAAAGCTCGAATTTAATACCCAAAGTTTTAAAAATGCTATATATTCTAAGTGAAAATATGACTTATTACTTATAAATAGTCAAAAAAATATTTTAATTATTTGATATTAAAATATTTCAACAATAGTTAATTTTTTTAAATAATGCAAGACTTGATATCCGATTTAGAATACCTCATAGAAGAAGATGATTCTGATTCCAATATTCAAGGTGATAAAGATGAAGAGGATGAAGTTTTTGAAGTTTAATTATTTCATTTTATCATTTTTTTTTCAATAATATTTCATCGGCTTTTCTTATTTATATTTCGAAGAAATATTTCCCAAATTGTTGGTTCTTAAATTTATGAGTTGAATAATTTTGAATGATTTTTTCTAAATTAAAGTATAAGTATTGTTTTCTAATTATACTAGAAAAAATTCTTTCACTATTTCCTTATTTTAATGTATACATACATATATATATGTATATTAATTTGGGTTTCAAAAGTTCGAAAGTTAAACTCGATCCGAACATAAAGCCCGAAACCTTTAGGGCTGGGCTTTGGGCATGACTTTTACTAATTTAAATCCGGCCCGGCCCGGCTCGAAACTTTCTTAGAGCCCAAAAGCCCAAACCCGAACCCGTCCAAACCTGAAAGTTTGGGCTTGGGTTGGGCTTGGACGGCCCGATTTACGACAAATAAAGAAAAATCGACAAAATGTCAAAAATGAGTGGACGCTAATTTCTTTTTTACATATGGACGCTAATTTCTTTTTCACATATATATGGACCAATTGAAAGGCTTTAAATCTTAAATTCCCAAATGAGTCTATTAAATGGTTGGCATTATGAATCCAGAGGTGAATATACGGTTAAGAGCGGCTATAAGTTATTAATTGATTGAGCAATGACTCTTTCGTTTGGCTTCTTTTTCTTCGACTTCCCTTAGTAGATGGTGGAACCGGCTATTGCAATGCTCATATTCCCCTAAAGTTAAAGTATTCATTTGGCGTGGGTTTCATGTTGCTTTACCCTCTCTTGTAATAATCTTCTTCAAAGGAAACTTAAAATTGATCCGAGTTGTGCATGTTGCGGAAGTATATATGGAGTCGCTATCCCATGCCTTGTTCTCTTGTGCTCTCTCTAAGGAGTTTTGGAAGAAAGCTGGATTTTGGAAGTTGATTATGATGGATTAACTTAAGAATAATTAAGCCTCATAACATGTAGTGGTTCATAATCTAAATGCCCAAATCATCAACATCATATATAGATTATAAACCATATACATTACAGGATTCTCATGGAAATCAATAGGCATTTATAACATATTGAAACTAGACAAAAGAAAGAGAAAGTTTACCAGAATCCATAATGCAACAAGTGTTAGGTTAATTAGTCTTCTAAGATTACAGAGCAATATGTTTTCCTTTCAGTTCTCTCTGGATGAGAAAGAAGAGAAGAAGTCAGAAAACTGTACGACAGATTTTTTTAATTTGAGACTCTGTATCTTAGGGACCATGACTCTATAATAACTGTGTCTAATCTATTATGGGCCCATCACTCATAATGGATTGGGATTTGACACTGTGCTTCTATACATAATTGGCATATACCCAAATTTATCTTATAAATATTGATATTTCTTAAACCCAATTAATTACTTAATCAGATCCTTTAAAGTTTTGGGCTCCTACATAGATAGTTCACCATATACAAAATAGTGAAAATTACACCTAATACCTGTTTTTTAAAACTTCTTTCAAACATACCCGTTTTTAAAACTTCTTCCAAAAATACCTGTTTTTACGGTCCATATTTCATATGAAAAATATGAGTGGTCCACATTTACAATGTAAATTTTATCCATGAGGTACACATTTCATGTGTAAAATATGAATGGTACGCATTTCAAAATGTGTGCCAATTTTGAGTGTAAGTTTTATTCACGAAATGTGGACCGCGGTATACATTTAACATGTGTAAAACAGTGGTGGTCTACATTTCTCCAAAAGGGTATAAAAACGGGTATTTATGAAATATGGTCTTAAAAACGGGTATTTATGAACTTTTTCCTACAAAATATATCAAATATGTGAGCCCATAATAGAAAAATGCTAACAAATTAAGCCCAAAATACTTGAGGATGTAGCCGAATATTTATTATATTCTGGAGTTTGGACATGATAGCTTTTCCTCGCTTCTGTGGTTGTTTGTGGGGGAATATGGAATGAACGGAATTCTGCAATTCATGGCGGTATTGCAAGTCTATCGAGGTGGTGGTTTCGTCATTCGATTATTTCATCCGTGAATTCTCGTTAACTTTCGCAGTCTCGGAGGTTAAGGAATCTCGCTGTATATTGAATGATCGCTTATGGCAACCTCCAGCTCTGGGAACTCTTAAACTCAACACTAATTATGCAACAGTGTGTATCCTGGTGCTGAGTGGATTGGTATTGGTTTTGTCATTAGTGATTACTTGGTAGTTGTTTTAGTGGCTAGTGCCTTGAGGTTGCATGAAGTTTTTTCGATCAAGACGGCAGAAATTCTAGCTATTCAGGAGGCTCTCTGAATCTGTGTCAATTGGGGCGTTCCTTATAATATATGTGTATATTTATATATATGGGCTATAATCTAATGTGTATTTTTTTTTTATCTATCTATGGATATTTTTCTTTTCAGCTGTTGGATTATTATCTAATGACTACCATAATTTGACTAGTTAGAAAAAAAAAACACATTATTTAATACTTTTCTCTCCTTACCTTTTACCAGGAAAAGACGTGTTTGATGAATTTTAATTGAGTAAACCAATATCTATAGATTGGTGAAAAGAAAATACCTACTGAATTAGTGCCTTATATATATTATATACGCACGTATAAGAATAATAAAAAGAAAACTTTGGATCAAAATAATTTTATAAGCTGTGATTTAGATGAAGGCCTGCAAAAGTGGTGCGGCATTATGGTTTTATTGCTTTGGCATTATTGTTCTTGTTGATATTGTTGGAAGTGAAATTTGGAAATACGATTCAAGTCTTCTACTTGCAGCATATGTGTGAAAATTAGTTACTATTTTTGTTATACTTTAGGGAATTTGTATGTAAGATGCAACTTTATTATTATGTCTTACAAGGATTGATATTTACATACCTAAGTCATAATACAATATATTAGTACTTATGTGCTATTATATATATATGTTGTCAATCCAGTAATTATTATTTTTTTACCTATGTCTAGGTATTTTTTTTTTTAGCCATTAGATCATATCATCTAATAATGATCTAATAACTATAATGAAATGCATAAAAAGACGTGCATCATTAATGTTATTTCTCTTTCTTTCTTTTTACTATAAAAAATGTGCATAATAAATTTTCATTTGCCAAAATGATACTTATGTATCGGGAAAAAAAAAAAAAACTATTGGATTGGTGCCCATATGTATCTATTTTATTATGGTTGAATTGATCTGGTAAGCAATGTGGCCTTATTTTGCTATGTATTAATCATTAAATATGGTTCTTCATTTCAGTACCTAGTAAATGGCCAATTGTTTAATGCTTTTATAATTCTCAAGCTTTGAAACACAAGAAACTAGCGTAGTTTTACGTCAAGTCTAAGATGGAAAATTTTTACAAGTATTGCATGATTAGTGACCAAGAATTTATACTGGTAAAATATTAGGAGTATATCAATCGTACCTTGAACAAAGAGTATTTCACAAGCAAAGCGGTAGAAAGCTTGGAAATGAGGTAACTAAAGTACTCAACTACATCACGAGAATATGTGTATATAATTGTATACGCTAAATGTGATATATATATGGCAATGAGCTTTACATAATATAAATGTGATGAAGTATGTCATATTTTAATATATAAAGTAAATGTATAAAAGTATGATTTTAATAAAGAATCTTGTACCCTAAAGATTGTTCAAATTTAAAGAGGGATGTAGTTCTTGTCTTACTGATCTAGTAGGTAAATATGGTGAAATTTCTTGAGGTTAATACTAAGACAAGGTAAGCCAAATAAGAGGAAGATAAAATCTCTTGAAGTTAATTCGAAGACAGGTTAAGCCTCATATGATATTTATTAAGAGGATGCCTGCTATGTTATGAGTTAGGAACTGTACTAAGTATATGACCCAAAGAAAGATTTTTATATAAAAAGTTTTAAAAGCGTATGAACATGCATATTAGTATATTTTCATTTCTTGCATTATTTTACTTACTGAGCTGTAGCTTATAATAGTCTTGTGATACAATAAGGATGTAGATGAGTAAAAGAGCCTATGAGCTGTAGCAGAAGCCCCACTTTGGTATTATATAATATGGACATTTTGACTACATGTGGGGCCTAATATATATATTTAGTGTGCTTTTATAAGTTTCTTGGTAGAGATGTTTTTACTAATGGTTCCATAGTACCTATTTGCTATCTTTAATTTTTGAATTATGTATATACCAGTTTACTATCTTTTATTTTTGAATTATGTATAATACCAATCCACGCTATGTTATAATCAAAGTTAGATATCTATTGAGATTTAAAAAAAAGTAAAAAGTTTTTATTGGCCCATATTTCTAGAAAGTAATGTCTCGCTAATAGAAAATTAATAAACTTCTACTAGTAGTATTTTGAAAATGAGGTCGTTTTGTAACATTAATTTATTAAATTTATTAATATTTATTTTCTAAGTAATTTTGTAGTGAAATGCTCAAAAAAATATACTTTGGTACAAATTTGTCGTGTTTTCAGTGGATTAGTTGGTACACTTGGTTTTGAGTGTGAAATATTTTTGAACTATTATTAATACTTATCCATTTCAATAGTCGAATATGATGTGCTCTTAATGTGGTTAAGGGCATAAATTCTAATGCCCCGTTAGGTTCCAAATCTTTTATCTTTAATGATGTTTCTTTGATGATGTAAGTCTTTGATTTCTCTTAATAGTTGTACATCGTGTCAATTTGTTCCTCGCTTAAGGAATAAAGTGGCCCATGAACTAGCTAATAAGGCTGTTAAATCCCCCAATACTTAAACTGGGTGGACACACATCCATTGTTTCTTTCGTCCCTAGTTTTGGACGATTTGAAATCGTTTCAATAGATATGACTTTTTCTTTCCCAAAAAAAAAGTTGCCACGTCAAGTGCTCATATGACCAGTAGTCATGTGAAGAGTTATAATTGTTTAAATGAAGAGTTAGGACTATTTAAAGTGAAAAATTGTTATTGGTCTAACAAATACCTTTCTTATTGAAGGAACGGTCAATATTCTATAAATACTGAGGGTTTCTATTCTAGGCTAATTACATGATATATTGTAAAATTTTGATCTGTATATTTTCATCGTATAAGATATTTAAGACAAAGGAAGAGGCTAGAAGATCAAAAATTTGAAACATTTAATTCATCCACATATACTTGGGATAATATTAGCTCGCATTAAGCTATTTATTGTAGCTTAGAGGAAAATATGAGACATATTTTTTAAGACCGTCCATTTGCTAATGCTTTCTCGAAATGAATTTTTTCTTCTTTTGCTTGTGGGCTTAAACTTAACAGCTAATGGAGCTGAGCTATCAGGTCTTCTTTGGATAGGCTTAGTAACGGGTCGGGTTTAGAGTGAGTATAGCTATCCTACCTCCGTACTTACGGAGAAAAATTAAACCTATACCCTCCCCATTTACCCGTTTAAGTTAGCGGTGTAACATCCCCTAATTTCACACTCGTAAGTATAAAATATTTATATATAATTGTTTATTAAGATTGGGAGACGCCACTCAACTTAGAACTAATAAAATAGTAGAAAATTAAAACTATTTCAGCTTTCTAGAAACATAAAGAAACACTCCACTAATAATTTTACATAGTGTAATGTGTACATATGAACACACTCACAAAGTGGACCTCTCATACTAATATACATCTTATACACACACTCAAAATAGGTACAAAGTCCTCTATCAGAAAATCACAGCGTCAAAATATTGGATTAAAAACGATTTTCGCAGCGGAAGATTGGCCCAGGAATAATAAAAAATTTTCTCAAAACAATTGACTATATGAGTGTATAGTATTAATTTATAGCAAATAGGAACACACAAAGAGAATAGATCTAATACCTCTTGTAGCCTATCAGCGGATCCTAGCTTTATTGTCTTCTAAACCACGATCTTCCAATCTAAGCCTCAAGCACAACTGGATGAACGTGTGGGCGTTGCGTACAATTTCTTAAACTCACACTTTAGGCACTTGCAATTTTCTCACACATGAGATTGCAAGAGTTTGTTCTATAGAGAATAGGAAGACACTCTTCTTTTCTCTAGTTTATGGAGGCTCTATATATAATAATATGTGGTGTAT
>JXTC01000123.1:45031-122100 GCA_002914845.1 Trema orientale
AAAAATGTCATTTTATTAATTCAGCAAATATCCAAAATATACATGCTTTTAGGGCATAAACCCTAACACAAAATGCTCATATACACAAGCCGCGATCAGAAAATCAGCGCTCTTCCTCTAAAGTCACATCATATCAGTACTCTCTGTAATGTAAGAATATTTGTAAGTATGTAACTCAGTAAGTAGTGTATGCAGATGCAATGTGCATGTAACAGAGAACAAATTTATATGGTTGGGATCTCTGTATATATTATATTGCCTGAAAAGACCGTGAATCATATACTGAGCCATTCAGAGAACATATAACATATCATGACCTATATGATGGTCTCGAGTCCTAGAATATCCCTTCTGTCAGTAGAAGTCTATCCCATACTGCAGTCAGGGTATTTCCGAAGGAACCATAATATTCCTGAAAGGACCAGAGAGTCCCTGAAAGAACCATATCACATATTTGGGTGCTGGCCTGCCATACCCTATTCACCAATACTCGTCAGGCAATATAAATACACTACGTGTTTGTGTCTCGTACATATCAGAATAACATATTTAGATGTTCATACTTCAAGCATAATAGAGAAATAGATACACATGTACACATAATTCAAGGATTCCAAAGATTCACATAGACAAATAATTCTTATATTACAGGTGTAATGTTACTTATCTCAATTCCTAAACTTTCACCTCACATTTAACTGCGGTATATTTGTATCTTGTGCCATGCTAGTCCAGGCACGATTACTAATTATACCGTACTATACCCAGCCCATTACCTACCTGTGCTCATGCCGTGCCCATGCCATAATCATGCTGTTAATGTGCCATTACCGTGTATGTCTATTTTCGTACCTAATTCTTCTCGTTTATGATATTATTCTATTATCGTGTCTAATTATGTCCATTTCCAGTATTGTGCTATTTTTTGTGCCTAATCATTCTCGTTTTAGATATTATGCTATTTTTCGTACCTAATCATGCTCGTTTTTGAGATTGTACTATTTTTGTGCCTAATTGTGCCCATTTATAATATTACGTTATTTTCGTATTAACTGCATTTGTTTTAGATACTATGTTATATATTTTCATACCTAATCGTACCTTTTTTTGTTATATTATTCTTGTTTATAACTTTGCCTAATTTTTATATCATATATAATTTCAAGCCCAATTATTTCTATTTTTAAACTCTTATTCTATAATCGTGCTCATTATTGATTTTTTTTCCTTCTAAATTTAGTTATTTTAATACTATTAAACATATTTCCTTTTAAGTAATTATCAATTATGAATTGTTGATTATCATATAACATAAAGAAGTTATTTGAAAATTGAGATAACAAGTCCTTACTATCGATGATGACTTGCTCCATTCTTTACGCACGAACCCACTATAAATAAAATGTTTCCCCCGAACCCGAAACACCCATAAATTCAGTATATATTTCACTGGTATCATCAGTATCAACATTTATATTTCTTTCACTCTCTGGCCTATCAGTTCAAAAGTAACCATGCCATAGTTATAAACATCAGATTTATGTGAGCATGCACCCTCCGAATGTCCTACAGAGCACTTCTAGAGCAATATATCCGACTGTACCTCTTGCATCTAACATCTAGAGCAATAGTAAAACTCTTTTTAGTTTTACTATTTATATTTTTCTATTTGTTTTTTTTTTTTTGAGTTTAAATGGGAAAACATCTTTTTCATCAATCTTAATTCAATTTTGACCATATTTATAAGCCAAGTGCTATTTGATAAAAAAACAAAAATTGAGGTTCAAATTGATATAAATTAAAAATTGTGGATTTGTGTTTTTTTTTTGGTGCTAAAATACTAAATGCGCCGAAGTGTTTTATGTTTGTGTATATATATATATATATATATATATATATATAATATGTATAAGTGTACGTATATATAATATTAATTTCAAGGGATGTTGAGGTAAATAATTTTGGAGTACAGGTGCCAGCTATCATTTAGCATAAGTCAATCGTAGCATTACAATGTTTCCATATCGACTAAAGTAGGATGTCAATTTCACTGAACGGAGTGGTGCACCAGGGTACACCGGCTCGAATGGGATGGGTTTTCACCATTATAAATGGTGCGAATGGGGCAAATATTCCCCATTTAATATTTAGCGGGGCGGGGTAGGCTTGGGATTGAGTACCCCACCCCGAGTATATATAAGTTAACTTCTAATTTTTTATATAATAATAATTCAACTAGATTTTTTTTTCAAAAATCTAATAATATATAATCATATACTAATATTATTTGAGTTATTTGGGATTGTGTTAGCTTTATGAATGAATATATTTGACAATTCTAACATGTTAAAGCTTTATCTGAATGCATTTTTAGTTATTTAGGTCTAAAATTAGAATTTTCAATGAAATTAACTTTAATTTTAATTTTTTTCGATGTATTTAGACTTTAAAAAAATTTGGACTAACATAGGATTGTTTAATTAATTCAAGATGACGATTCCAAACGGGGACCCCATATACCAATGGAGAAACCGATCCCCGATGGAGATTTTCCGATATTACCCCAGATTAAATTAAATGGTGAATGATGTATGGATGGTATAATAAAATAATAATAGGAATGGAGATGGTAAATATAAAATTAGTCTCGTTCCACCTTGTTGACATCCCAGGAATGAAGAGACTCGTGACCAAGATTTTGTAATTTTAATTAGGACCAAAATTGCCTTGAGTAATTTTAAAAGAGCACATGCCAACTGCCCAAAGAGAGGAATGTGTTATCTGTAGAAAGTTAAGCCCAAAATATCATTGTCTTTAATTTTAGTTGCGTCCATTATATTCCTTCTTTGTTCTATTATAATCTTTTTTCCCTCTGCTTTGTTCCACCGTGTCTTTGTCTCTTTGTTAATCATCTATTACGAAAAGGTCTCACTTTAATTCCAAGACTTTAAATTTTTTTATATTAGTCTTAAACCATTAAAATGTTTTGTTTTAGACTTTTCGTTATAAATTTTATTTGATTCTTAACTAAATGAGCAGTTGAGATGCATGTAATTGTCATTCTATATCATTAATAATTTTAACAAAATATTACATTTTAGATACTATTACGATGTATTCTTATCCAACGTACAACTAATTTTTGTTTAACCAATTATTCTTAAACGGCTTCAATTCATATTTTAATTTTTTTTACATTGGTGGACTATATTTCTTGAATTGAAATAAATATAATCGAAGAGTAGTGGTAACGAGATTTTTTCTATAATTTAAGTACCAAAAAAATTATTTTTTCATACATCTTTTATATCTTGGTTCTTTCTCATAACTAAGAGACGACGTACTAAAGTGAAGAAAAAAGGGGGGGAAAGGAAAAGACGTTCTGTTGGAATTGCTATTCCATTGTTATAAGAATAACCGAACAATATAACGAGGTTCTCTTAGTCCGAAATTCCATTTCCTATTAAGTTATTTTTGATTTTTTAAAAAAGTGGAACTTCCTTCTATTAAATGCTTATTGGGTTTCCCTCTTCACGAAAATAAAACACGTATACAGACAAACTTTAAAAACCACAACGATTACTTCAAAATGAAAGTAATTTGTTTTTTCCATAAAAAGACAACAACATTACTGGTCCAGAAAAAAAAGAGAATGGCTTTAAAATAAGACAAAAAAAATGAAAATAAAAGAAGAAGAATCCTAATAATGAATGAAAGCAACGGATAAACGACATAATGATCTTATAGGAAAAAACCTTGACAATAAATTAAGCATATTGTGGGTAGAAACAAGATTGACAACAGGTAACTGTCTGACCCTTCAGAATCAAAACGAGTGCAAATAATTGGTGGAGATTCCCAGCTTGAGTTGTAAATCTAAGGATTAAAACTATATTGCCTCAAAAACTTAACTAGAACCAACCTTTTACGTACAAGACTTGTGATTGTGTTGGCAACTTGATAAATAACCTCAAAATTCAACTTGAGAATTGTTTTGCATAGATACAAATGTTTTAGAAGATTTTGCTGGCGGTGACCTTATAGGAGAATACAAGAAAGGCTTGGGTGGTACTTGCAAGGAATCAAGACTCCCTTCCAGCATTTCTATAACTAAACTCATTGCTGGCCGATTTGAAGGGTCCATCTGAATGCACCACAAGCTTACAATTATCATCTTTTTCACTCTCACTCTGTCTTCTTCATTTGTAATTCTCTTCAATCCAAGCTCTTCATCTAGCTCAAGTTGCCTGTAAATCCAATGAGGAAAATATAATTCACTTGTTGTATCAGCTTTGACATTTATCTTCTTTCTTCCTCCCACCATTTCTAAAATCATCATTCCATAACTATAGACATCGGACTTGTGTGACACTCCTCCAAAGTTTCTACTGAATACTTCCGGAGCAATATATCCAACAGTACCTCTTGGACCCAACATTGAGATGAGACTGTCTTTTCTTGTACACATTTTGGCAAGGCCAAAATCTGAGATTTTTGGCACAAAATCTGCATCAAGAAGAATGTTATGAGGCTTGATATCTAGATGCAAAATCCTTGTATTGCAACCGCTGTGTAAATACTCGAGTCCCCTAGCAATTCCAAGTGAGATTTGACAGTGTGTTTCCCAATCCAACTGATGACTATTTCCAATCCTACTTTCGTCAAATATGAACTTCTCAAGAGATCCATTTGACATGAATTCATATATTAGAGCTCTTTTAGCACCTTCAAAACAGAACCCCAACAAAGTGACAACATTTACATGGGAAGTTCTGCTTATAGTTGCCACCTCATTAACAAATTCTTGTCCATCATCACCCTTTGATGGGTTCAACACCTTCACAGCAACAAGACATTTGTCTTCTAACTTTCCTTTGTATACGGTACCGAACCCTCCTTGGCCTAATATTTCTTTGAAGGAGTTGGTCATTTTCTTAATATCCGAATAACTATATCTTCTAACTTGAAGGGGTCCATAGTTCCTTAGGAAGGCCTCAACATTTTCGTAAGCTTTATTTTGTTTCTTCCGAAAACTCATAAATGGATTAGGTGACTTCTTCCTTAAGAAGCAGAGGAGTACTATAATTAGAATTCCAATTCCAAAAACCGTGGCGGCTGCAAACAAAGGAAAGTAGGAACTCGTGCGTTAAAGATCCACAGAAAATTTAAACAAATTGATTTTAATCTCTTGAAAGCTTGTTTTATCCTTCCATTTATGCTACAAGACTTATTTTTGGATAGTTAAATATCCAAATTAATGACCGTCCAGCAGAGAGATAAACACTGTCAATTAAGGTATTATTAATATATGTTTAACAATTACGTGCATATATTACCAATCATTATTGCTGCTATAATGGCACCTGATTTTCCTGAAAAAAGGAAAAAAAAAATAATTCAATAGTAGTACAAAGAAGTGTATTTCCTCACGAAGGGATGCAGAGTCAGAGTCGAGAAACTGACTTGACAAAAATGACTTAAATGTTAGCACAGATTCCATTATGTTCTTCATTAGTACCATGAGAAAAGACCATTAATGCCGCAGCAATTTTTCTTGTGTCTAACATTTTTTTCTCTCCTTAATATATCACTCCAGTTAGATGTGACTATTTCATATAACGACAATAACTCCCATAATAACAAATGGTATTTTCAATTTTTAATAATGGGTTTTGCCATGTTTATCTCTTAAATTTATCGTGAACTGACTAAGCAGTTCTTATAAATGTTTTTCTTCTTTGTTATCGGGTCTCAGATCTTACAAAGGGCGATCCCTAAAATGTTAATAGCATTTGAATTTGTACTGACATGCTAATCTACAACAAATTCAAGAACTATATTGTGAATCCACAGCATATTCGTGGTGTAACAATTCGGAGTTGACACATGTTAGTAAATGCAGAGACCTGATTGGGATTTTTTTTTTTGCCTTTTTTGTTATGACTATTTTGCCAGTCCGCGATAAATTCAAAGCACAAGTATGGCCAAAAAAAAAAAAAAAAAGAATCTTTTGAAAATTGTGAATTTATCCATTATTATTTACTTCAAAAACATTGTAACAGGGTTCAATTGGCCCAAAAAAATAAGTAAATTGTACCTCAAATATTTGGTCATGAATCGATCAACAAATAAGTAATTAACACTTTACAGAATTAAGAAAGAGACGTGGTAACAAAAGTAGCTAGCACATTGCATCACAATCATTTGTTCTGTGACCGATAATAAGACCCAGCAAAACATATCATAGAAGGCTATGAATATCGGTATGACCATTACGTAGTTTTAATAAGAAATAAACTTGAAGAGAATTAGAGACTAACCAGATGGATCACAACTGCAACGCGCAGCGTGAGGCCTATCAGGGCAGTAGCACTTAAAATGATAGGAGGTCGCATTGAATCCACACCTCCCACCAGTGCTCTCGCAATTGCTACAATCACTAGCCTCCCAGTGAAGCAAGAACCCTCCTCCCAGCGCCTCTCTCGTTACTATTCCTTCATCTCCTTCTTCACCCCTTTCCCTATAGCCAGCCACCACTGCCACCGCCGCCACCACAGCCTCGGTCCCACACTTTGCGGACGCGTTAACGAGTCGATCTTTGTCCTTCTCATACACAGCCACAACCGAACTGGTGTCGTTTCCCGCGTAGCAGCCGATTCTATTTTTCAGGAGAGTCCCGAATGAAGAAGACGGACAATTGTAGAGCAAGAGTACAAGGGTCTGATTTGACACGAGTGCGAAATTACTGTGGAGGGATAAGTTCCGGACTGAAGGAATGCAGCCGCTGTCGGCGGGAGTCGAAAACGCTGGGTTTGAGACGATAAGGGAGTGGTTTTGGTAGAAGATTTGGCGAACTACGTAGTTTTGACCGGAGAGGTAGAGGATGGAGCGGCCATTGTGGTCGCAGGAGAGATTGAAGCCAGGGTAGCCGCAGTAAGGTTTTTGCTGGCCCTGAATATAGAAAGGAAAGTTTATTGTCTGGTTACCGCAACTTTGGGGGACTCTGCAGGATTCGTAGTAAGGGTCCCCAAGGCCAGAAGAACCATCCGGAAGGAGAGTGAGAGTCAAGAAAATGAAGACGAGGAATGTTAATGGTGAGGAATCTGATATGAGATTGGAGAAGAGGTCTATCATTTTGGAGATGGGGTCAGATCGGTTCACAGAGACTAGACCAGACCAGCCTTTAACTATTGAAATTCTGAAAGGTTAGCAAGAAATATATGATGAGCACTAACTCTTAATCTCCACAAAAAGAATTTTTCTAATAGCTTTTTCGAAAAAGTCACAGTGGACACACACTGTTTACATACGTAAAGAAGAAAAAGATCTGAGTATATGAACATTAGTTTGAACTCATGGAGTACGTGTTTCACATATGAAAAGCGTTTATATTATTTAAGGTCTCAGACACACCAGAATGTATTGAATTCTGGAGCAAAAAAACAAAAAAAAGGTACTACGTTGAATTTTTGACAAGTGTGTGTTCCAACATGTAAATATAAGACCGAAACAATACTCAAGAAAATATACGGCGGAAGCCAAAAGGGATGGCGGCCTCGAACAATAGCAATCAAATTCAAGCCAAATAGACGTAAAATTTTTTGCTAGTGTATCCAAGTACTATATCCCATGAAGTGATAGAAACACTCACGCTTGTTATGTCATGTCGGACTAGACACTTCAGAAAAATATTGTATTCTATGTATTTCTTTTCGGTAATATTTTTCATGTATGTTGTATCGTCCTAAGTCCTATATTGGGTATGTTATGAAAAAATTATTTAATTGGTGGTCCGTGAGTCCAAAAATATCTTCAAACTAGCACTTATGGAGGACGTTTAGTGGTATTACATGCTCCTATCAGAGCATAAGTTAAGTTTGATCATAAAATTTTGATAAGTCAATCTTAAGAGTTTTAGAATATCAAGTTACTAAGTTATGACCATTTGAATTTGACTATACTTCTATTATGGCTTAAGTTTGGTCTTGGGCATTGATTACTTATCTGGCTTAATTTTATGCTTAATAATTATTTGTATATAAAGTTTTGCATTAATTCTTGGTATTTTGTCAATTTGAGCAGATTATGGGTATTTGTGAAGTGGAAAGCTTAAAGTGATATTCCTTTAGCAATTAAAGAGGGATA
The DNA here is from genome assembly GCA_002914845.1 of Trema orientale. NCBI lineage: Eukaryota > Viridiplantae > Streptophyta > Magnoliopsida > Rosales > Cannabaceae > Trema > Trema orientale. Next base: position 53,177 of record JXTC01000123.1, read on the forward strand.
TTAGTTGAATTAAAGGCTCAATCTAGTAACGAGAGAGAGAGAGAGCAGCCATCCTTTGGTTTCAAGATGAAGATGCCCAAAATATATAGATAATGGGCCAAGGAGTTTTACGCGAGAACGTTGAAACGACTAAAGTTATATATGTGGATTCTTTTTGTTTTGGGAAGTCGTGAATTGGCATGATCATGCTTTTGTCGTAAGGAAATATTATGCTCACCAATTTATGCTCAACTAAATCACAGATGAAATGATATTTGATATCTATATGCTTTGTCCTAGAGTGCTGAATCGGATTTTTTGAAATATTTATAGCACTTGTGTTGTCACAAAAAATAGTCACAATGTCAAACTTGATTCCATAATCACTAAGCATTTGTTTCATCAAAAGAGATTGAGTACTACAGTTACCTGCAGCCACATACTTTACCTCAGCTGTGAAAAGTGAGTTGGAATATTTGCCTCTTGCTGTGCCATACAACCAGATTGTTCCCAAGGTAAAAGCACCCACCAGATGTGCTTTTTCTATCATCAAGAGTCCCTGTCCAATATTACAGACTTCAGCTGACTGATCACCTCTATCACCTATTATGTCAGTACTTTCATCTGGTTTGAGATAATAAGCTGTACTCATAGCTTCTGCCCAAAGCTTCTTGGGAAGCTTTTCATTGTTCAACATGACTCTGGCCATCTCTTGAATGGTCATGTTCTTCCTCTCAATCACGTCATTTTGCTCGGGGGTTTTTGGAGCTGAAAACTCATGAGAAATACCCAACTTATTGCAAAATTAGCATATAAGACAATTTCAAAGTCCTTCCCATGAACACTCCTAATCCTCACAACCTTTTGAATTTTGCACTGTTTCTCATTTTGCACTCTGATGACAAGATTTTTAAACACATGAAAAATGTCTGATTTTTCTCTGATAGAATCAATCCATGCAAAACGAGAATAATCATCTACACATACATAAATGTACCTCTTTTCAGCTATGCTCTCAGTTTGAACTAGACCCATGAGATCCATATGCATGAGTTCCAAACACCTAGTTGTCACAAGGTGTTGAATTGACTTGTATTGACTCATTGTCTGCTTTCCCATTTAACATGGTCCACAAATGGGATTTTTTGGAGGTTGGAGGACCAGATTACCTCTTACAGCTTAGTGTTTGGTGATTTTGGTCATGTCTTCGAAATTGAGATGACCAAGCTTTTGATGCCACAATTTAGTTTCTGTCAGATCTGCTCTGAGACATGTCTTGACATTACTGAGAGTGTAGCAATTGTCACTTGACCTGTGACCAGTCAATATGCATTCACCACGGCTGTTCATCACTTGGTAAGTCTTTTGATTGAACTGTACAGAAAGGTGATCATCACACATTTGGCTGATACTGATCAGATTTGCCTTTAGTCCTTCCACCAACAACACTTTTTTAAGTTTTGGAAGTCCCGGCACACACAAGTTTCGAACACCAAGAACTTGGCCCTTTTTACCATCACCAAAAGTAACAGATCCATTAGTATTCTCATGAAAATCAGATAAAAATAATTTGTTTCCAGTCATATGTCATGAGCATCCACTATCAAAATACTAATTTTCTGAATTGTATGCCACTAGTGAGGTGTGTGCTATATGACATTTCATTTGCTTAGGAATCCAAACTTGCTTAACCTTCTTTTCACATATTTTATTGTTTCTCATGGTCAACTTAGCTCTTTTTCTCAAAAAATTCAACAATGTGTAACACTTTGATCGAGTGTGACCTGTTTTTCCACAGAAATAACAGATGGGTATAAACTTTCTCACCTATGGATGAGGCTTAGAATACTCACCAATGTCCAGCTTCAGTTTCCTTTTGAACCCAAAAGGATTATGTTGCAGTATTCCTTTTTGAGAGATAGAACTATCACCTGTGTACCCCAGACCTGATTTGTCTGTTGGATTTTGTCCAACTCCAAGCATTTGACTTAATTTTTCTGATCCTTTCGTCATGTATAGCATCTTTTTGTTGGATTCATTAAGCTCCTTCTGAGTTCTGACAAGTTGGTCCTGAGAGTTCTGTAGTCTTGTTCTCAAATCAGTAAGCATTTCCTCATATGCTCCCTTTTCTTCCTTGAGGCTACATATGAGAGCTTCCTGAACTCTGACTTTGTTAGCCATTCTCAACCACTGATCATACATATTTTGATAAGTATCTTGTTGATCAGGGTCTAAAAATCGAACTTCATTCTCATTATCAGATAGGTCACTGTTAGAAAAATCGAGATGACTGTCTAGACATTGATCTCCCTTTTTGGATTTTATAGTAAATGCCATAAAATTGCTTATTACATCAGAGTCCTTTTTTTGCTCCTCTATTTCTTCTTCACTCTCACTCCAAGTAGCATTCATTGCATTTGCCTTTTTCTTGAGAGTATTTGCACATTCTATCTGAATGTGATCGAAATCACCACACTCTCTACATTGTACTCCTTTTAGCCTGTTGCTGGAATCTATGTCAGATCTGGCTCCAGTGCTGTTGACTCTAGGCTGAGTTGCGTTTCTCCTTGAACTTTGTTGACTAGAAACTACTCTTTTCATATTTTTCTTAAGAAACTTTGAGTAATTTCTGATTAACATAGCTCAGGTTCCATCATCTAAATCTTTATACCCTTCGATTATCAGACTCTCCATCTCATCAGCTATCTTCAATGCTACACCAGAGCTTTTCTTCTTTTTATCCCATACTTTGAAGTTCATCTCATAAGTTATTAAGGAACCAATGAGCTCATTAAAGTCCATATCCTTCAGCTTCCTGCACTCTTCAATAGCTGCAACTTTTAATCTGAATCTTTTGGGTAAAGACATAAGAACTTTCTCAACCAACATGGCATTAGAGTAAACCTTTCCTAAGGCAAAAGACTCATTAGATATATCACAAATCTTAGAATGAAAATCTGAAATAGTCTCATCTTTAAGCATATGAAGATCAATTGACTCGTAAGCATCCTAAGTCTAAATTGTTTCACTGATTCAGTTCCTTAGTATAATTTGAAATCATCTTGAATTGATGAACATTAACAAAGGCCATAATTGCATTAATTCTTTTAGAGTTCCAATTAGCAGAATCATATTCAGCAGTTGACCATTGGTTTTTGGGTTTAAGAGTTTTCTTACCCTTTTCGTCGGCTTCAACAAGAAGTGACCAACCGTACACAATGAAGGTCCACACTCTTTCATCAATGGACTTCAAGAAGGCTCTCATTCTAGCTTTCCAATATGGGTAATTTGACCCATCAAGCAAGGGTATTCTATAAATAGATCCACCTTCTCTTAGATCCATTTCCACATTAAGACACAAAAACAAAGCACGATTTCCAAACAAAATAGAGTAACACGACTTAGAAGCTCAGAAATATCACTGAATATAGCAAGCAATGCCTGCTCTGATACCAGATGTTAAGTTAGGCTACTCGTATATTTTGACACAATTTCCAGAATTCCAGATTTGTAGAAATTAAAACAAACAGATGGTAAAGATAAATAAGAGACACCAGATTTTTATCGTGGTTTAACACAACCAGGTTATGTCTACATCCACAGAACCTAGTCCAGCAAGCAATCAATCCATTAGAAATATGAGTAGAGTACAAATACAGGTCTTATACATACGATCTAGAACTCCCTTCCGATCTTGCCGATGATTTGACTCTGAATTTCTTCCGTGGAGTTGCTTTTTCAATCTTTTTATGAACTCCCTTCAGCTGCCATTGAAAAGCTTCCCAGCTCCGGCAAAATAACATACGTCTCTTCTCAACTTCAGGTCACCTTCCACTTCTTCGGTCACCGGAATTAATAGTGGACTCTATGGATAATGGAACTTAGAGCTAAACCACATAAAATTCTAAGGTAATAAAACTTGCTCTCAAAGCGAGAAAGCCTCTCAAAATATCTCTAAAGTAATGCTCTAGAGGTGTAGAAACCATCTGAAATGAAGCTTCCTATTTATATAGGAAAGTACATCATGACTTAGCTAAAAGTGACAGCTGTCGTCGTAATGTCTAAACAAGCAGTGACTCAGATGTATCACACAACCTCAGATCTAAAGATAGCATCTTGATAAAATAATCAGGCACGCTGATTTGACACACAAATACCAAACGAACTTAGATCTAAAGGTGTCATCTTGACTAAACAATTAGTCACACAGTTAAGACATACAAAGTAGTTAAGACACACAAAGTCAAACTTCTCTTGAAAAGGTCAAACTTAAAGGTGACATCTTGACAACACAAGCTGAGACACTGATGTAGCAGACAAAGCATAAAAGCATACTAAACAGATATGTATATGAAATGCTCTAATGTCTAAACATGTAGACCACTAGACACAACACCTAAACCATTGAAACCAGTTTGGTGAAAAGCTTCAGAACTTCAGCTGCTTCAGTTGACTGCTTTGTCAAATCAGCCTTAGAGCACGATTACATAGAATAACCCAAACATATACAAGACTGAATTCAAAAATACAAAGTAAAATATTATTCATTACAACCCAACAAAATCATAAGGTGCCAAATTAAATCTTGCACTAACACATAATTGCAAATATTTTTATTAGATACAATTTAAATTTCATCAGAAAGATATAAGATACGTACCAAAGAAAAAAGAGGCGTCTTTAGAACTAAGCATACAAGAAATCGCTGAAATTTGAGTGGTCTATAGACTATATAGTGAATTCTAATACAGTTTTACCAGACATCCTTTGTTCTACCTTAAAGACACCACTTTGGTTATCAATCACAAACTAATAGAAGGAAGGATAACTTTCGACAGAAAGTATTGGCATCCAACCACTTTGCATAAGAACAATTGAATTTCGTTTTGAAAGAAATTAGAAAAAAAATACAATTATTTACTCTTACTTTTCACGTATCTTGTGTAAATCTCTCGAGGCTGCAATTTATATTCTAGTTCCGAAATCCATACGAGGAACACTAACAAAAGATATCTATCTGCAAATGAGTAAGGAACAGAACATGAACGAAAGAAAAAGATAGCCGTTCATGTAAATGCAGAAGCTTACAATGTATTCTCCAGAAAAAGAAATACATCAAGATGTGCATTTGAACATTTTCGTACACTATATACATAGTACGAGTGCTAATTTGGAGGGGAAGAATTTACAAAGGATTAGACGATAACAATATACGATTTTGTGCTTTTAACAAAAAGAATTGACTGCTGCTGCTTTTAGTCCGGCATTGGCCTGCGTCTAAGTGGCAATGTCTGGCTTACATCCACATCAAGAGTGAATTGAGTCGAAGGAAAACTTGTTTTGTTGAGAGTCCGATTACCGAAGCTCGATGATTGAACATTGCTCTAGAAAACTTAGCGAACTAATATATTTCCTTTTGAGGGGAACCAAACTAAAATTTAAAAGAGTGGAGTAGATATCGTAACCTCCATATCTATTATGATTGATATCTTTCAGGCATGGGCATTTAATGTGAAGACTCTTGCTGCAGTTGCAGAGGGTAAGCGAATTCAGCTAGCATGGAAACATTAGATATCGCAAAAGATCGCCAGGAAGAGCAAAACTGTCCATATATTCACAAAGATTCGAGTGTGCCATGAGCTCTAGGTCATTGATGAAAATAGAATCCGCCGAAGTAATGTAGTCAATTTCATACCAGTATCCTCCTCCTTTCAATTGGATATTCTCAACTTTCTCCCCCCAATCAACTGAGAACAACATACACTCAGGGTGTGTCTCAGGGGTGGATTTACATAGTACAAGTTTTGATAATTTGAGTTTTGCTCCCACTAAATAAACCTTTTATAGTCCATTTTCTAATAAAAATATCTTTTAAGCTCAAATATAATGTGTGCAAAAAAAATATAAATAAATTAAAAAATTCTAATATTGCAAAGATGATAAATAGAAATAAACAATATTATAATTATCTTATATCAACCTTTATTTTTTGGTCTCACCCCATCGTTTTAGAAGACTTCTTATAAAAATTTTAAAATTTACTGTAATTTTTCATACATCTTTTAAATGCTTTCAATTCCGAAATTGGTCATTAATAAAACTTTCTTTTATGCATATTAGTTTTGAAAAATTAATCCTTTATTTTCTTATATATCTATATTATTTTTCAATAAAAGTTTTTAATATATAGTTGGTCTCTATAAGCAAAAATGATTTTTCTCCTTTGTCACACAACAAGGTTCACAAATCTATTTATTCTTAATTTTTAACCGTAAGAACTTAAATATGATTATATTAAACTTTTATATCTTAAAGCATAAGGCAGAAATTTATACCTTAGTAATAAATGTTTTATCAAGTGTGTAAGGATATGAAATCAATTAAGGTTTTATTATCTATTGTATCAAATATTCATTCACGTATTTTTTTAAGATATTTTTGTAAGAGAAGAAATTATTTCTCATATTATAATTTGAATTGAACAATTTTATCTTGATTATTCATATGAAAAAAAATTTCCTAATTAAGTTATGCCTCATTGAGATTAGCTTTTGGTTTCGCCCCAGGTGTGTCTTATTATTGAAGGGAAAAGAAAGCACCCCAAGTTTTCCACAGTGGAATGGTGTACAACGGGTTGTGGAATCTTGTTTCTGTATGTGAGCTAAGAAGCACAAGATCAGGGAAGATAAAGGACATAACAAGTAAGGAAACAAATGCCATTTTCCTTTTCTCGTCCCTTGTCCTAGTCTTAGTACACGTATGGACTAGGTGTTGACTCCAAGGGCATGTTTACTAATCCATAATGAAAGAAAGAGAAAAAAAATTAGTTTAAAGAGAGATGAGAAGGAATCAAAAATTGAATTATACTTCCAAAATTTAACTGATTAGGTAAGTAATTTACTAGAATATTATGTTCCAAATAGATAAGTAATCACATAAATAGAAGAGAAAGTGAATCACTTTCTTAATTTTTATTCCCTTTTCGGTCTATTGTAGATTAGTAAATATTCATGAAGAAAAATTTTGTTAGTTAAAGCAATAAAACAATGAAGAGATAATTAAAATTACCATCTAGCAAAAATCCTGACGTCTGATCTCAATAATATAAAATATCTCTATCAAACAATTATTTCCCATTATAATTCCACTAGGAACATTAACGAGTAAAACCACATGCACATTAAGGCTATATTTAGAATGCAGGATAATGATCAGATTAGATTGGATTAAATTAATCCTATATTTGGTGTATGCTTAAGAGAGGGATTGGATTGAATTAAAATAATTCACTCTAAAAATATACCCTTAGAAGGGGGATAATCTCATCCTCTTGAGAATTTAGGATTGGAATAGTTTAGGAATATGATTAAAAATAATAGAAGGTTTTTAAATTAGTAGTTAATGGTACTTTTCGAAATTAAACTTTAAAAGTAGTATTTTCGAAATTAACTTATAAAAGTAGTAAAACCATAATTAGTATTTTTCGAAATAGATTTTTAGAAGTGGTATTTTTGCAAATAATTTTATAAAAATGATATTTTTTCCAGAATAAAGTTTTAAAAATAGTATTTTTCTAAATTAATTATTAAAAGTAGTATTTTTCTAAATAATCATACCTCAAAATTGTTATTTAATTAAAACTATGAAACACACACGATAATCTTGTCCTAAAAAAAAGTAGCACACCAAATATGAGATAGGATTGGACTATAATCATATCTTATTTTATCCTATTTAATTTAATCCAATCCAATCCAATCCATTCCTTTAAAATAGTTCAATCCTATCATTTATAGCAAACAAAGCCTAGAAAATAATAATAAAGCTAGCTATGTCCAAACAAGAAAGAAGACACATGTGAACTACAGATAAAGATTAAAGAATAGTAGGGGGTCATTTTACTAAATTGTCTTGCATACCAAATGAAACCTAAGGAATAATAATAAAGCTAGCTATGTCCAAACAAGAAATAAGACATATGTAAACTACAGATAAAGATTAAAGAATAGTCGGGGTTGTTTTACAAAATTGTCTTCCATACCAAACGAAGCCTAAGGAAATAATAATAAAGCTAGCTATGTCCAAACAAGAAATAAGACATGTGAACTACAGATAAAGATTAAAGAATAGTTGGGGTCGTTTTACTAAATTGTCTTCCATATCAAACGAAGCCTAAGGAAATAATAATAAAGCTAGCTATGTCCAAACAAGAAATAAGATACATGTGAACTACAGATAAAGATTAAAGAATAGTAGGGATCGTTTTACTAAATTGTCTTCCATACCAAACGAAGCCTAAGGAAATAATAATAAAGCTAGCTATGTCCAAACAAGAATAAGACACATGTGAACTACAGATAAAGAATAGTAGGGTCGTTTTATAAAATTGTGTACTCCTAGAAGGAAGGACGCCTGTTTATATGCAGGCGTGTTTGTGCCCTCTTATATTAAAAAAAAATACTTACTGATTATGGCCCTATATATATATATTTACCTTTTCGTGCATTCGGACAATCCAACAGATGTTTGCCGTTAGTCCGGCATTCCCCTTCATCTCGTTGACAGTTATTACAATAAGGTGGTACAAACACTTCAACAATGACACGAGTAGTTAAAAGTGGAATATTATCATTTTTGGGATCTTGGTCTTCTGGGAGTGGAAGCTTGATGATTGAACACTGTCTTTCCGATGGAAAACCACTATTTTGAAGATGGTAGTAGATATCAAAACCTTCGCAGACTGTTTTGTTAAAATCCCTCGGTGGAGTAATGCCACCAGTACTGTGGCTGCAATTGTAGAGGGTTAAATGGTTCCCCGTAAAGTTAAAAGACAAGGACGGAGAAGAGCTCGGAAGGGAGAAACTTTTGATCGATTCACAATTGTGGGGATTTAGATTAGACCGTGGCAATGTTTCGTTGATGACAATAGAATGTACCTGAGAGATGTAATCAATTCGATACCAGTGTCCTCCTTCTTTAAGTTGGATAGTGTGAATATCTTCTGAACAATCATTAACTCTCAACCTGCTACACTCAGGCTGAGTCTTATTGTTAAAAGGAAAGGGAATCGGACCACAAAGGAAAGGTAGATGAGTGAGAGAAATTAAGAAAACTAGCCTGACATCTCATTCATCTCACACTCTCTCTATAGAAAAAGTAGAGTTTTCTCTCTCAAAATTAGTGTGTTTTTTTCCTCTCACGTTCTGGATATTTATAGCTGAGATTGAAGTGTTGTGCAAGTTCCCACGTCTCTAAAAGTGGCTTCTGATTGGTCATGTGATGTGTTAATTTCCCATAATTTCTTCTTTCCTTTTCTCTCTCTTCCTTTTCTTTATTCACGTTTTCTGGGCTGTGAGGCATGATCGGGTGCGGCTGAAAATCGGTGAGCTCGGCACAAAACTCGCGCGTAATTGGCTGAAGGAAAACGTCAAGTCAACGGGCTGAAGTGGCGATCAAAAACTAGCTGAAAAACCAGTTGTACGAAGGCTGAGAAGCACCAGATCCAGCACGTCTACAGCAGTTGCAGCCGCGGGGCCCACAGCTGTCCCCCTGTCTCCACTCGCCTGAGCTCGCTCGTGGATTGCACGCGCCCGCCTGATGGTTTTGGGCTCAGATCAACGGTTGAGATCGCGCTTCACTTGTCATTTCTTACTCGGGCGACTAGAGCTCCCTTTTCCAAATGTTTCCTTTTTCTTTTTCTTTTATTTAAACCTAAAATCAAAATAAAATCTAAATTAAATCTAAAACATAATCTAAATCAAAACAAAATTAAAACTTAGTCATAAAATAAACACATCATTATCTAAATAAATTAATTCCGAATTTAATTAAACTAAACTAAATTATCTAAACTAAATTAAATTAAATTAAATACCTAAAATCTAATAAAATTAAATAAAATTATATCTAAATACTAAAAATCAAATTAACTATAAAATAACCTAAATTAAACTAAAAATCACTAAAAACGCACAAAATATTTAAGTAAAAAGAACATAAATAACTCTATTTTCATAGAGTTATCATAGTTCATAAAATCATTTAAAACCATAATATCCATATTTTCCATAATATGCCAATATAGTAAAATTTTCTACAAAACAGTATGAAAACAAAGTAACTAAATCCCCTACCTCACCGTGATTGTCGTACGAGACTATCAAGGGCTCTAGCATCATTGGACAATCATTCGGAGTGTCAGGGAGTTATTTCGAACCTTTGGTCGCTCACTTTGAAGAGTTATTTTTTCAATAGAGCTTCGTATAGTAATTCTGAGGTCATGGTTGCGTTTGTAGTACCTAAAATAGCTAGAATAGCTATATGGGTCGCTTAATTCAGCTCGGACTGAAACCTGACCCATGGCATGAAAACTGAGGCAATTCCCAAGTCGTTCGATATCAGTTTCTGTACCTCTATGAAATGTAGTCAATCTGTATGTTACTCTTCATATTTTCATGAGTACATTCCAAATATGATAATTATTCGATGATCTAATGGTCGGATTAAAACTTGACTATACAAAACATAACACTCAAAACAATACTCAAATTCAAATGGAGTTAAATCGAGATACAAGACCCATACTCTGTGAATCCTCTCATCGAGTCGAATCTAAAAAGATTGGTTTTGGGTCCTGAGTTGTCAGAATCATCGCCGGTGACGAGTTTAACACTGTGACTATTTTTTGTCGATGCCGGCAAATGGAGGTGTGTCCATCAATGAGATGCCGACAGTGAAGGTTGCTGGACGTGGTGCATCGATTTTGAGTGGTGGTGGAGCTCAAAGACAACTGGAGGTGGTTGGCACTTCGTGAGGGAATCGAGTTCCCTCGCTCACTCGAGTGTCACACGGCGACAGGAGGTCATCACAGTTGTGTAGCTAGGTCCCGTGGTTGGCCCCGATGATTGGTTGGTCGGGTTGCGCATAGGTCGACTAGGCATGGTGGCGGCGCAGCTAGGTCTTGCTCTATCAGAGGAGCTATGTGTGAGGAGAGAGAGCATCGTGAGGGTGAGATAGAGATATCATGAGGAAGAGTTTTTTGTTCTTCTTTTTTTTTTTTTTTTTATAAAGATGAGTAAATGAAAATACTAAAATACCCTTAAAGAAATTGGGTTTTTACAAATTATCTTACCTTTTTTAGTAGAGCTAAGGGATAATATTAAAAAAAAAACCACCACCTTAAGTATTTTATAAAAGGGAAACCACACCTTTTTATTTATATAAAATTAAAATTTAATTTACATTTTCCTATTAAATAGAACATGACCCACGCACTTAATCAAAATTGGAAATTTTATTTTCTTAAAAAGACAATTTTATCCTTCAAACTCATAAGACATATATTAAAAATAATAAATATTGAAACCATTTACTATTGTTTTCTTTTCAAAAATAATAATTTAAGCGAAAATAATAATTAATAAAAATGAAAATTTTGTCATTATTTTTATTTTTAACATTTAATTTTTTTTGGAATAATTTAAATTCATTATTGTTTCAATAATTATTATTTTCACTTAAAACGATTAAAACAAAAGAAAAAAATTAGATTTTTTTAATTTTTTTTCTTTCTCTTCTTTTTAAATCTTAATTATTTTGAATAATTTTAACTCTTGAAAAAAGAAGAAGAATAAAACAAGAATTTTTTTAATTTCTGTCCTTTTTTTTTAATTGTTTTGAATAGTTTAAATTCTTTTTTACTTTAAAAATTATTATATTCGCTTAAACTATTTTTTTTTTTAAAGGAAAGACAAGAATAATTTGTTTTTATATTTATTATTTTTAATATATGCAATTGTGAACATGGATGGATAGAATGGATAAACTTTCCCACGTGGATAGGTCGGAACAATGGTAGCATTTTATTTTCTCTTCTAAAAGATTGAGAAAAAACAACAGTGCATTAGATATAAGAGGGTCCTACCAACATTAAATCCACTTGAACTGTAATAAGAAATTTGAAACAATAGGAAGAATAAATAATTAAATAAAAACAAACAAACAAAACAACTACACCACCACCCAAATCCAAAATCTCTCTTCTTTTTGTTAAAGTTGCTCCAGAAAATTACTACACATTTTATTCCAAAAAAGAAAAAGAAAGTAAACACATTGAGAGCATCAGATCAGATAAATGATCGATATAATCTTATAAACCGAAAATAAAATTCAGTCATAAACTTATAATTGGTAGTAAACTAAGCATATTGTGGGTAGAATCAAGATTGACAACGGCTGACTCTTCAAGATCCAAATGAGGATTGCCTAGGTTGTAATCTAACAAAAGAACTAAGTCTTAAGACTTTATTGCCTCAATTCATTTAGAACCGTTGATTTTATGTACAAGACTCGAGATTGTCTTAGCAACTTGTATAATGACCTTAAGGTAATTCAACTTGACAATTATATCTGCATTAATACAAATGTACCAGAAGATTCTGGTTGTGGTGGTGGTCTTGAAGGAGAAGACAAGAAAGGCTTGGGTAGTATTTCCAAGGAATCAAGGCTTGGTGAGGAGAATATGATTCATAGGTATATCGAGTGGCAACATAAGGGTAATGGTAGTATTGTTAATAATGATTAGAGTTTTGAAAATTTAGCTTTAGTAAATTAGTATGGATCAAAACACATATCAGTTAATTCTCTAACTAATAAAACCATGAGCTAAGAAGTCAATATGGAAAAGTATTACCCAATGTATTCTAGGGATGTTGATATAAAGATCTTCAAATCTTGGAAAAACTACAAAATTTCATCAAAACAAGGATTTTTCTGCAAAACTCTCAATTCTGGACGCAAAGAGCAATTTTATGGAGGTTAAGACAATTGTCGACAGTGGGTGATGCAAGGTGGTAGCAGCTACTGAAGTATCTGGGTTGTGGTTGCCTTCACTTTTTTTTTCAAAGTGCGGAAAAGAAAATTTAAGGATAGGCAAGATGAAACCGAACTAGGTTCGGATATCAAATTGATGTAAGATAAGATAGAAATTAGAAAAAGAGTAGGTAGGAGAGCAAAAGGTGATAGAACTTAGGTAGAAATAGGAGAATTGACAGAAAAGTAATAGAACAAGACAAGAATACAAGAGAGAAGAAGAACCATAAAGGAGAAAACTTAATAATTACTCATTCATTCATAATCTCTTAATCTTAAAAATAATTACACAGCTAAGCCTATTAATAGATTGGACACGATTAGAAAACTAGACAAATTCTAGAAACTGATAAAAATAAGAAACCTACAACTAGTTACTCAAAATTAAAATAAACCTAATAATTAAATAAAACATAATTAACAATAAAAATAATACTCCTAAAATAATCTATTATTTGTCTGCATCACATAACCTACCAGACAAAAACAAATAAAGGCATTGGACTAAAAACATCAGTAAAATCCAAATAAAAGAGAAACAATATCTACTTAATATTATAACTCAACTCAACTCAATGGAACTATTCCCTTATACCAATGCATATGACAATGAATAATATTTGAGGTACTAACTTTTGTACCAAAATTTTAATATTAATATATGTGGCATGTGATTTATCACCGCTCAATTAGTAATAATGTTTAATTTATTTATGATAAGTTTTAACATACCAATTAGATGGTGACAACTTACATACCACATGTGTTGGTACAAAAAAATTTGGTATAAAAATTGGGATATATAGTGTTATCTATGTCACAACCCAAAACCCCATGTCGTAACTTTTGGTAATTTTGAGTGTAAATTAATATAAACAAAGAATTTTACAAAATTCGGAGAAAATAAAGTACTTGGATTTTTCACTTTTGCCCTTGAATCCTTAGAAATTTTAAATAAAAGGGAGCTCATCTTTAGTTTAATTTATTAAGAAAGATACGCCAATTAAAATTCAATAAAACATAGTTAATTTGTACAAAAACTTAGTTTAATAAGAACTTTAATGTTGATTAAAGTGAAGTTCGCAAATCTTGAGCCAGGAAGACCTAATTTGTACAAAAACTTAGTTTAATAAGAACTTTAATGTTGATTAAAGTGAAGTTCGCAAATCTTGAGCCGGGAAGACCAAGAATTGATTTACGGAGTTAATCAAAATTCCAAGTACTTAAAACTTTAAATAAACATGCTCCTCGAGAACTATAATTAATGTCCCATTTATACACCAAATCCTCAAATAGTAGTAAATACATCCTCATACATTCACTTAGCATAAACAACAAACTTCGCTAAACAGTTAGAAATGAAAAGAATGGAACAAGTTTTAAGGACCAACTGAAGAAGAATAGGAATAAGACTGCAATATAAACTAAGCGACTTGCCTGGCCATCGAGACGACAGACTCGAATGAATGATCACCCGAAAGGAAGGGAAAATGAAGGGGTTGAGCTCGAAACCTCAGTAGAGAAACTGTTACCTCATTTAAAAATTTTTTTTTAGTGATAGAAAGTCCCTGCATGGTTAGTTTGATCCAAAATACCTTTTCGCAAAACTATTTGTATATACTTATACATATCCATTTCCAAATCTGATAGTCCGTATATACATATAACTATATATATAGATATAAAAATATGTTATCCAAAACTAATAATTCGTATGCACATACATACCTATAGATATACAAAAAGTATGATATTTAAAAATCAATCAGTCCACAAACACATGACTGATATTTGAAAATCAATCAGTCCACAAACACATGACACAAATTCACCCATACCTATGAGTTCGCCACCTCTCATCAATAGAAACCAGGGTGTTAGCACTATGTGTGCCTTACAGCCTGCCTGACACCTAGCCCATAACTGGAGGGGACACCCGTGTGTCACCTACCAAACCTGGAGGGGCAACCGCATTGCCTACGCCTGCCAAATGGGGAGGTAATCAGAAGAAATATCTCGCGCGGATTCACGGACTCTACACCGTTGGTAGGGCCGCAGCGCCATACTGTAAAAACCCTATGATACTAACCTGGGACTCATGTATGATCCTATGACACGTGTACTCTAAACTGATGTGTAAAAGTAGCCATGTAGTATTTTAAGTTCAAATGATGCTCTGGTTTTTAATAAAATAGTTAATTAAATTTTGTAAAAAAAAATGGGCAGCATAACGGCCCTATTTTAACATATCTAGAAATAATCTGCACTCAGAAATGTACCAGAGCAATCCAATATATAAATCATATCATTCAGTTCCATCACAGATATTTAAAAGTTCTAAAATCACATTTGTTCTCATGTGTTGTAGAAAATAAGTTTCAAAACGACGTAAAAGAGAGGTAACCGAATCCCTACCTTACTAGAATAGTGATACCAGGCTATTGGATCTTCGAGGTGCCGTTGGACGATCGCTCGGAGAACTGGAAACTAATTCCACACCCTCGATCGCTCACTTGGGAAAAATCGACTTCTCAATGAACGGACCTCTTCGTTGAATTCCTAATGTCCAAAATAACTAAGTTAGACATACAACTCTACTAATTCGGGTCTGGGCCGACACCGGATCGGTGGCATACAAAACTAGATAAAATCTAAGTCGTTAGATATTGATTTCCGTGCCGATCACAAAATATAGTCAATATATATATCAAACTTCACCATTTTCCGAGTACATTCCAAAAATGACAACAAAAATGAAATCTAACGGTCGGATCGAAAACTAAAATCCGAAACTCAAAACACCCAAAAATGCCAACTTTCAATCCGGGCAAAATGGGATCGTGAAATATATATCTTGAGGTTCCTCTCGATGATACGAGTCCAACGAGCCCGGTTTGAGGTCAAACAATTGCCGGAATCATCGCCGATGATGAAAACTCCGAAACGGCCTAAAATGGTATTTTCCGGCGACGTGGCTCTCGGCAGTGACCGATGGTGGGCAGCGCGGCTTCCTGGCAGCGTGGGAGGGGCTCGCCGGTGACGGGGCTAGCCGGACGGTGTCCATGGCGGCGACTACTCCTCCTCCGCCTGGTACGGTCGAAAACGAGATAGGGACGAGAGAGATAAGGTCAAGAGGGGCAGAGGACGAGAGAGAGAGAAACATAAATGTATATATATAATTTATTTATTTATTTATTTTTTTTAAAAATAATATAAGTCAAATGACCAAATTGCTCTTAAAAAAACTGGGTTATTATATTCTCCCTTCCTTATAGGAATTTTGTCCCCAAATTCAAATACAAACCGAGAGTGCAAACAAGATCGTAAGGAATAGTCATTGAAAGTGTAGTGTACACTCTATAGTCGAGTATTAAACCGAATACTAGTTAATGAAAACATGCGAAACAGACACTCCTCACTTGGCATCAAAATCCCGTCATCATACTAACCCGCATAGTGGTACGGGGATAAGGATGTGCCCGAAGAGATACGGAATCAAAAGATGACACAACAATAGATACAAGAATCTCAACACCCATAGTTGGAAACGACAACCTCAAGTATGTGAGTGATTAAAAGAAAATAATGATAACCGTGGCTAGAAACCAAAAACATATGACCCTAAACACTGATTGTAAGGCACCAAACTAGAACAGTAGACCAAATGTCAGATATAAGAATACAGTCCCTCTGATCATACTAGATCAATAATCTCTTAGGACATACCCATCTGTCTGCAGCTAGAACCTGGACCTAGACAATCTCCGAGTCAATGACTCTAACAAGAGTCTCCTTTCAAGTACAGAACACAACCGAATAGAGTTTAAGACGAAGAACAAGGATCCTTGTGTTTCACCACACAAGATAAATAACTTTAGAGGTCGAAGATGACAGCGAGAGTCCAATGGCTCATAAACATTTTCCGTTCTCTGATTAGAGCAAGGAATGACACAAAACACAAACCACTTCTAGTCAAAAGTAAGACCAGAACACCCAAACTGGAAATCACCAATGCAAAACATTAATACAAACTTCAATCCCAATGCAAGCATCCAAACATAAGAAACATTTCAAACCTTTTATCTAGTGTAAAACCTCATCAAAGAAAACCAAAACGATGCTGATCCAAAGACTTTATAAGCCCTTGATATAAAAAAAAACTCCATGGATACAATCCAATGTCCTGGAAATATGCATATGACAACTGAAATCGACACTTAACGCCCCATAAATAAGGTTCTAATAGGATACACTGTCTGGTACCACCCTCGAGTGACTCCTGTCTCTTATGAAATCTCATTTCAATTTTTAATAAAAATAATTTTAAAAATAATTTTTGAAAACATTGGATATAAAAAGAACATTGGATATAAAAAGTGTTGGGGCCTAGGAATACTACACTAGTTCACAATATGGTTTCTCCCTAGCTAAAGGTAAACCACACCTGAACTTTGAGTATCCTTTTACAATATAGAAGTAGAGTTCAACGACTCTTAAAGTAAAATCCATGAGTAGTTTCAGTCCAATTATTATTAGTCATATAACAATAACCATGCTATATATAATTTAAACCAAATAAGGGATTTAGATATAACCCAATATCAAAATTTAGGAAAAAGTTTCATTCCATACACATATGATGAAAATCTCTAATATTCACAAGCATTAATCTATAAAATTGAGTTATACATGATGATCATTTATTAAGACCGGCAAAGAGTGCGTGAAAGAGGTACTAGTTTGTTTCGCCAAGATCAACAAAATGAACATTTATTTCGCAATCCACACTTACTTGGTAAAATGATAAATGAGGCAAGGTCTAAATCACCATAGTAGATTTTTTTTTTTTCAAAGCTAATAAAACATTTGGGCAATCCAAATCATAACTAAACACAAAGGGAGGTTTTCGTAGAATTCCAAAATATTTTCCAAAGTAATCAAACAAGTTTCTCAAAAAGTTTGAAAGTTCACACTTCATATATATATATATATATATATATTTTTAGGGAAAATGGGGTAATTTTGAAAATATTAAAGTGTGAAATATTGTCAAAATATTTTCTCAAAGCAAGTAGAACAAACTCTAATTCTCACTTAACCTTTCAAAATAAACATTAATAGTTAATAGAGATTTATACTAGATATAACAAACTAATTAACATACACATAGGCTACATAAATTTGGAAGCTACAACCAAATCTTCAAAAAGGAAATCACACACTAATATGCACCACTCAAGACTTGTCAAACATAAAACCAAGACATATAACCCAATACCCTCTATCGATTTGAAAATCAAAATCTCATTCTCCTCCCAAGTATTTCCCAACACTAGAGAGATTGGTCCAGACCAATTACACAATGCCCAAAGTCTAATTAACACAAGCCCTGCATAACTCCAATGTAATTTTTGTTCACACCGTAGGAAATCGAGCTAGCATGAATCATAGTGACTCAACAATCCAACAAATACCAAGGGAACATGTATTAACCAACAAGATAACCCACATCAAAGAAAATTTTAGAAGAAACATGTAATTTAGACCATCAAGCGCATAAGACACAAGTGACAAGATTCACAGGATTTAAATCAAAATTTCAACACAAACGTTTTCACCCATCAAGGATTTTATAACGCAAGCAGTCATACCAATCTCCATTCTCAAGCAATATATTCTAAAGAAAATCCCAGGTACAAATTCGAACACATGGGTGAAGCTAAAGATTTTTTATTTTTTTTCCCAAAAATCATTTTCAATCCACACCAAAGTTTACTGAGTAGTCAAACTTGTGAATATATTTTTATTGAAAACTTTTCCTTAAGTAACTTACACTCATTCATTTTTCAAGTAAACTTATGAAAGTATTCATTAAATCTCAAATCATGTATTAAATAGGGATTGGAAAATGATTTGTAATCTACTAAGTCCAAAGTTTAAAAAGGAACTTGAAAAGCTTGATTTATGTATATACATTTACAAAAAAATAAATTACTTTGGTTTAGAGGTCCATCAAATCAATACTACTAAATGTAAAATAAAATCTCACTAGTGTACAAATAGGTTAGTAGTTTCACAAGGCCTAGTTTTAAAGTAGCATATTAGTTTAAAACAATATCCCTTTTGGAAAAGTGTATTGATTTTTGCCCAACCAGTGCTCAAGTTTAAAATGTTCATGATCCCTTTGAAAACAAATATCACTTTGGTCAAATACAAATGTCTACGTTGTTTAAAACCTTAATGTCAATTTGGCATTTCTAAAAGCCCTAAAACCAAATGACTCGGCTTTAAATCTAACTAAATCCTCAACAACTCAAGAATTCTCATTCAAAGAACCGCAATAACAAAACTTGATGAAACTAGAGATATGCAAATACTATAGTTAGAAATATCTCAAAATACCAAACTAATCACTTAATCAATAAGCATGCTATGTAAAAATTATCTAATAAACATTAATAAAGCCAAGCCATATCAATAAAAGTGCAAACACCAAACTAATGCATCATGAGCAAAATTCCCAAGAAAATACAATCACAATCAAATTCTGCAAACAAAAGCGATAACAAAACCTGAGGGGCAATACATAGACAACTGGCAAAAAAGTAAAAACACAACAATTAAGATGCAAAATACCAGATTACTACCTTAGAACCTACGAGGTTCATGTAGCCTATGATATGAATGAACGGAAGAATACAAGAACGAACATCCATACGAAGTAAAGGATTACGTTAAGACTGGAATTCAATAGTCTCATGTCAACCCGACACTTCTGAGACTAAAATTCTTGGGAAATCACCCTCCCAAAGACACCAGGATTTCACATTGAAAAGGTTTAAGAGAGGACTTAGATGGAATAGGAGCAAAAACAACTTATCTAGCCAATTCCTAAATGATGTATAAGATATTTGTCAAAACTATTTCCAAAATAATTTTTAAATACTAAAAATTTTCACAGGCTCAATCCCAGACGGATCTGAAGCCGTGCTCTGATACCAATTCTGTCACGACCTAAAACGCCAGGCCGTGACTTTTGGTAATTTTGAGTGTAAATTAATATAAACAAAGAATTTTACAAAATTCGGGGAAAACAAAGTACTTGGATTTCTCACTTTTGCCCTTGAATCCTTAGAAAGTTTAAATAAAAAGGGAGCTCATCTTTAGTTTAATTTATTAAGAAAGATACGCCAACTAAAATTCAATAAAACATAGTTAATTTGTACGAAAACTTGGTTTAATAAGAACTTTTATGTTGATTAAAGTGAAGTTCGCAAATTTTGAGTCGGGAAGACCAAGAATTGATTTACGGAGTTAATCAAAATTCCAAGTACTTAAAACTTTAAAAAAATATGCTCATTAAGAACTACAATGTCCCATTTATATAGCAAATCCTCAAATAGTAGTAAATACATCCTCATACATTCACTTAGCATAAATAACAAACTTGGCTAAACAGTTAGTAATGAAAATAATAGAACAAGTCATAAGGACCAACCGAAGAGGAATAGGAATAAGACCGCAACATAAACCAAGCGACTTGTCTAGCCATCGAGACGACTGACTCGAATGAATGATCACCTGAAAGGGAGGGAAAATGAAGGGGGTGAGCTCGAAAGCTCAGTAGAGAAACTATTACCTCATTTTAGTGATGGAAAGCCTATGCATGGTTAGTTTGATCCAAAACACCTTTTCGCAAAACTATTTGTATATAATTATACATATCCATTTCTAAATCTGATAGTCCGTATATGTGTATGCATATAACTATGTATATAGATATGAAAACTTGTTATCCAAAACCAATAATTTGTATGCACATACATACCTATAGATATACAAAAAGTATGATATTTGAAAATCAATCAGTCCACAAACACATGACACAAATCCACTCATACCTATGAGTTCACCACCTCTCATCAATAGAAACCAGGGTGTTAGCACTACGTGTGCCATACAGCCTGCCTGATACCTAGCCCATAACCGGATGGGACAACCGTGTGTCGCCTACCAAACCTGGAGGAGCAACCGTATTGCCTACGCCTGCCAAATGGGGAGGTAATCAGAAGAAATACCCCGCCCGAGTTCACGGACTCTGCACCGTCGGTGGGGCCGCTGCGCCACGCTGTAAAAATCTCATGATGCTAACCTGGGACTCATGTGTGATCCTATGGCACGTGTACTCTGAACTGATGTGTAAAAGTTGCCATGCAGTATTTTAAGTTCAAATGATACTCTGGTTTTTAATAAAATAGTTAATTAAATTTTGTTAAAAAAAAATGGACAGCATAACAGCCCTATTTTAACATATCCAGAAATAACCTGCACTCAGACTAGTACTAGAGCAATCCAATATATAAATCATACCATTCAATTCCATCACAGATATTTAAAAGTTCTAAAATCACATTTGTTCTCATGTGTTGCAGAAAATAAGTTTCAAAATGACGTAAAAGAGAGGTCACCGAATCCCTACCTCACTAGAATAGTGATACCACGCTATTGGATCCTCGAGGTACCGTTGGACGATCGCTCGGAGGACCGGGAACTAATTCCACGCCCTCGATTGCTCACTTGGGAAAAATCAACTTCTCAATAAAGCTTCGAATCAATGAAGGGACCTCTTCGTTAAATTCCTAATGTCCAAAATAACTAAGTTAGACATACAACTCGACCAATTCAGGTCCGGACTGACACCGGACTGGTGGCACACAAAATTAGATAAAATCTAAGCCATTAGATATTGATGTTCGTGTCAATCACCAAATATAGTCAATATATATATCAAACTTTACTATTTTCCGAGTACATTCCAAAAATGACAACAAAAATGAAATCTAATAGTCAGATCGAAAACTAAAATTCGAAACTCAAAACACCCAAAAATGACAACTTTCAATCGGGGCAAAATGGGATCGTGAAATATATCCCTTGAGGTTCCTCTTGACGAGACGAGTCCAACGAGCCCAGTTTGAGGTCAAACGGTGGCAGGAATCGTCGCCGGTGACGAAGACTCCGAAATGGCCTAAAATGGCGTTTTCCGACGACGTGGCTCTCGGCAGTGACCGGGGGTGGGTGGCGCGGCTTCCTGGCGGCGTGCGAGGGGCTCGTCAGAGACGAGGCTGGCCGGACGGTGGCTGTGACGGCGACTACTCCTCCGCCTGGTTCGATCGAAAACGAGAGAGGGATGAGAGAGATAGAGACGGGAGGGGGAGAGGACAAGAGAGAGAGAAACATAAATGTAAATATATATAATTTAGTTATTTATTTATTTTTTTCAAAAAATAATATAAGGTCAAATGACAAAATTGTCCTTAAAAAAACTGGATTATTACAATCTATATCCTACTGCAGATTGTATTGCATCCTCATGTTTAAGAACCAAAAGACCAGTACACAAGCATATAATGTGGTTTTCAAAACATAGAACTTACCCCTTGGATTCACTTTCCAGTAAGAGGGCTCTTGGGTCCACTTGCTCTCTTCTTATTGCTCTAGTGAACAAGCTCCCCATCTATATAATATATATATCAATCAGCACAATGAGTCCATATGACCCAATTCCTGAAATTCAGGAAAACTTATAGTTCTGTTGGCGACGAAAGAGAAATTCATAAGAAAAACCTACATCGGAATCTAAAGCTAAAACGAGCAATAAATCAAAAAATTATTCAAAAAAAAAAAAAAAACTTGGAATGACCTGACCTTTGAACTTGAAATCGAGATGCCTGATTTGTGAACAGAGGAAAGGAAGGTGACTAGAGAATAATGAGGAGTGGACTGCGCCATCGCTGAAATCACCGCCATTGATGAGTAGGAGAAAGGGAAACGTGAGAGACCAGAGTGGTGGACCGGAGTATGGTGAGAAGATGTTGGGGAGGGGACTGCACTATCGCCAAAATCGCTGCCAATGTTGAGTGGGAGAAAGCTCGAAGGGAAGACAGGAGAGACCAGAGGGTATTTTTTATTACCCTATACGGTCAGAAGATAATATTATACAATACGGCGTAATACAGAGCTTCGGTATTAGACAACACACTCTGTATTGCATTAAAAGTGGATATTGTATAAATTTATGCAATACGAAAATGGTACCAAACATGGTACTGTATTTAGCTAATACATTACATAAGCTTAATACAGGCTACCAAACGTGCTCTTGCATACAATACAATCCAGTTCTAAGCATCCAACCCATCCTCCCTACCAAGTGAGCCCTAGAAGTTTGAGTCTAACAAAAAAAGAGTTTGTACAAACCAATAAGGAATTAATTGAGTCCTAAGACTTTATAGAGCTCATAATTCAACTACAATGGTTATTACAAGATTTGAGTTTGTATCTTGGCAGCTTGTTATATTAAATGACCTGAAAACTCGCCTTCAAAACCATACTAATTTGTAATCATGCAAGCCATGTACTAGAAAATTCTGCTGGGGGTGACCTTGACGGAGAAGATAAGAAAGGCTTGGGTGGTACATCCAAGGAATCAAGACTCCCTTCCAACATTTCTATGACTTTACTTATTGCCGGCCGGTTTGAAGGGTCAGTTTGTATACACCACAAGCTCACAATTATCATCTTCCTTACTTTTATTCTGTCTTCTTCATTTGTAACTCTCTTCAGCCCAAGTTCTTCATCTAACTCAAGGCGCTTGTAAATCCAATGTGGAAAATATATTTCACTTGTATTATCAACTCTGACATTAATATTCTTTCTCCCTCCCACCATCTCTAAAACCATCATTCCATAGCTATAGACATCAGACTTATGTGAAACGCCTCCAAAGTTTCTACTAAAAACTTCCGGAGCAATATATCCGACGGTCCCTCTTGGGCCCAGCATCGAGACCATACTTTCTTTTCTGGTACAAATTTTTGCAAGACCAAAATCTGAGATTTTGGGCACAAAGTCTGCATCAAGAAGGATGTTATGAGGCTTGATATCAAAATGCAAAATCCTTGTGTTGCAACCACGGTGCAAATACTCTAGTCCTTTAGCAATGCCAAGTGAGATTTGGTAGTTTGTTTCCCAGTCCAACAGAAAACTATTTTCGGTTGCATCTTCATCAAATATGAATTTCTCAAGAGATCCATTGGGCATGAACTCATAAATTAGAGCTCGTCTAGCACCCTCGAAACAGAATCCCAACAAGGTGACGACATTGACGTGGGAAGTTCTGCTTATGGTTGCCACCTCATTGATGAATTCTTGTCCATCTTCACCCTTTGACTGGTTTAACACCTTCACCGCAACAAGACAGCCATCATCTAACTTCCCTTTGTATACATCACCAAACCCTCCTTGACCTAATTTTTCTGTGAAGGAGTTGGTCATTTTTTTAATATCTGAATAACTATATCTTCTAACTTGAAGGGGCCCATAGTTTCTTAAGAAGGCCTCCACGTTTTGATAAGTTTGACTCTGCTTCTTCCAAAATAAAACAAACGCAATACTAGATGACAACTTCTTCCTCAAGAAGCAGAACATTGCACTCAGAATCCCGATTCCAGCAACTGTGGTGACTGCATTCAGACAAGAAAATCTCTAGTATTCATATGGTCCTCAATCGTTGTCCAAATAAGCATAACTTAATTACTGCAAGATATGATAAGCGTAACTTAAGAAAATCACTAGGAGGTATTTTCATGTAATTATTACAAGATACGGCTAATAAGAGTATCTCCCCAGCTAGCTTTACTATATGTTAAAAAAAGAAATATGCTACCTAGTGCCAATTTAATTACTGTAATAACAAAAGATATGCTTATAGGTAGCAATTACCTCCGGCCGCTGCAATGATCAGGTTAGTACTTGACTTCCCTGTGCAATAAGCATTGCATATTAGAAAACAAAACGAGAAGGACCTAAAAAAATAGGGAAAATACCACAAAACTCCTCTGGATTTTAGTAAAATACGAGTTTCTACTCCTTGTTCTTTAAAAAAAAAAATACCAAATACGCCTCTTTAATTTGTCAAATTGTGTCGTGTAATGATACTAATTAGTCATAAACTCATAATTAGCTATCAAAATTAATCAGTCTAATTACTACCTTGACCCTTTAATCAAACATCTACATTTTTTTAAAATAAAAATTAAATAAATTCTTAATGTATAAATTCGAATATTTGACTTTTAAGTTGTTTAGTCATATGCTTAGTTGACAATTCGAATATTTGACAAAGAGCAATTTGGTTTTTTTTCAAATTAATTAAAAATTGGCAAAAACCGACAGAAATGTGTTAGAGGGGTTAATTCTGATTCAATTTGAGGAACAAAGAGGCTATAGTAAAATAATAAAAAAGCTCATACAACCGTCTAAGCTGATATGATCTCTAAAATTCATGATCCAAAAGCCATGATTCGTGTAAATTATAAGAAGGATAAGTGACCTTGTTGGTCCCCGAACTATGAGACAAGGTTCAGTCTTTAACTTTTAAATTGCATTGTATTAGTCTTTAAATTATTAAAAATGTGTCATTTTAGTTCTTTTTATTATACATTTTGTTTGAAACTTATTACAATGAGTACATAAGTTGCATTTCTCATTTTATATTAGTAATTTCAACAAAATATTACATTTTGAATAATTTTACATTGCATTATTGTCCAATGTGCAACTAATTTTTATTTAATCAATCATTTTTAAACTATTTCAATTCATATTCTAATCTCTTTATAGTGCTAAACTATACTTTTGAATGTGAAATAAGTACAATTGAACAATAAAGGTGTCTTATATGCCTATTCTGTTAAGAATAAGGCAAAATATACAACCGAAAAGACTAAAATAAAACTTTTTTAATAGTTTTAGGACCAAAATGGCACAATTTAAAGTCTAAAAATTGGAATGCTAGATGGCCAACTTCTTGATGTTTATACCTAGCAAGATGGAGAAGAAGACAACTCGTTTAGGAAAAAAACAAAATTAAAACTGTGTTCAAACAAAATGAGCAGATGCAAACTGGTTCAACTGCTACAAGTCTCTTCTACGTGGCTATATTCTAGCATATTGAATAAAATCTCGTGGCTTATATTAACACTATGCACTGTGCCCTACCAGATTCCCCTAATAACTTACATATAGAAATGAACTTACCGGAACTTTTGCAGTGCTGTGTGGAATGGTGACCATCGGGACAAAAACAGATACTCGTGTTGTTTTGAAACCCACATCGGCCGCCGCTTGTTTTGCACTCGGCACAACTTGTATTTCCATACCATACTAGAGTGAATCCGTTCTTGGACAGTTCGATATAGCTGACAGTTTTTATAGTTTGATTTTGACTGAATTCCCAATATCCCTCCAAATCAACAGGTAAAGAATCAGAAGATTCACAGTAAGGAACCAACTCATCAAAATTTCTACTCAGCTCCCCGTAGTCGTTAGGGACTAAAGCAACAAACGAGAGATGGGTAGTATTGGAGGCACAAGGAAGCGTGGATGTCTCAAAACGCGGAGCAAATGATTTGTTGCAACCATAAAGGAACTGCAGGTTGGCGTGGGTTAAATGGTAGAAGGAACTAGATTCGCCAAAGGAGAAAGTGTACTTCGGAGCAATACAAGTAGCATTATTGGCAACATTCGGGTCAACCAACCGGAACCATTGTTTTTCGTAAGAGATATCTTCGACGATGTATGAACCTTTGGAGGTGCGATAGAGAGGCGTATTTTGCTCGCAGTCGATGTTAAAGCCTTGGAGGCCGCAATGGTCTGCTCCGGCACTTTCTACATAGAAAGGGTAGCTTATATTGGGGCCGCTACCACAGGTTCTAGACAAACAATCTTCAAATATTGAGTCTGCGCGCGCGCCTGATATAATTGACCCTATTAATAATAAGATACCCAGGATCTGGATTTTAATCGACAGATGAAATAAGATCAGCCGCAGCCTCATTTACGCGATATTGGTTAATCGAAGTCTAAATCGATTTAGGAAAAGTGGCTAAATGCGTTATTGCTCGTTAATCATTATTATTCAAACAAAAAAGAAAAAGAAAAAGAAACCTTATCAATTTGCGGCTCCTTGCATATGCATTAATTTAACCTATCTACTTCGGTTGATACAGATATCAGTTGTTTTCAATTCAATTATAACCGAGTTGAATTGTTCTTTGCAATACTCGCCAAGTAGGTAGCATTGTCGACCTTGTCAAAGTAAACCTAGCCAGACATAATTTTTTAGTTACCAAAAACCATGACGAATTATTGATCATAAGTATGACTACCACAAACTTAATGTCATGTTTCTCCTATACGCCAAACAAACATGACAACATCAAGATGGATTTGAATAATAAAACGGTTTATGGCACAAGTGGTCCCGGTTTTATCATAAGCACAAAATATGCCAAATTTCGGCACTTAACTACTTTTTGATTTGATTAGTTGGCTTTTACTTTTGATCTTGTTAGTTTACTTTTCACGTAGAATAATAACAATGTTGCAACTTTGCAAAGTTTGACATAAATTTCCGCTTCATTAATGAATTCTGGGTTTAAATAATTATCTTTTAATGAGCGTTAACAAATAATTTTAAGTAGCTTGTTTTATATTTTGGAGTGATCTACTTTTTATTTGTCGTTACTCGTTAGTGAGAAAAATCCAAAATAATTAGCATTATTGCACTAAAAAAACATGTATCAGAGATAGTACGTATTTTGACATTTTTGCTGCAAAATATTAACATGTGCATTGATGATCATCATCATCTTAAATACCTATGTGTAATAATTGAGATCCTTATGTTTCAGCTATCAATTTTGAATTGCTTATCCTTGAAATAGAATAAAGCTAAATGTATTTTTCTTCTACATCTTCTTTTTAGTTTTACAATTTGATACTTGAATTTTACTATGATTTATTATATTATTCTTTTTAGTTTTACAATTTGATACTTGAATTCTACTATAATTTGTTATATTATTAAAACGTGAACTGAATAATGAAATTTATATATAAAATTATGAAATTAAAGAGTATAAAAAATAGTGAAAAAAATATATATTTAGCACTACTCCACTTATAAAAGAAGTAAAAGTGGCGTCCAATAAGTTTCTGAACAGCTCATTCATAAACATAGAACAAAAATAAATTAGAGCTAGTCTGCAGTAGTGAAGACTTTTTGTGCACCACGGGCACCATCCATTAATGGTCAAATAAACTAGGGTTTCTAACACTTATATCTACAAAAACTGAAAAAAATTACAAATATACGGAACTTGCACTTTTTTCTAATTTTCGTACGATTTTTATTAGGAAAATATTATTTTTTAAAAAATATTTAGAAAAATACTATTTTTAAAATAGGTATTAGTCACCAATTTCTGGAAACTGGTTACTGGTTACTAGTTATATACCAGTTATAAATATCTTTGATTACTAGTTACCAGTTTCCAGAAACTAGTTTCTAGAAACTAGATACTATTTAAAAAATGATATTTTTTTAAATATTTTTTAAAAAATAGTATTTTTCTAATAAAAACCATACCGTACTTTAGAAAATACAAAATCACCGTATTTTTCAAATTTTTTTCTCAAACACCGTATATGGTGTAATTTCCCCAATAAACTAAAGTGAGTTTCGTTATCAGCCTAGATGGGTCCCCAAAAAAAGTAAACGAAAGACTATAAATATTGAGTGCACAACACAAGCTAGATACCCAACAACAACTTCTGACCGAATAGAATATATACATAATAACATATAAGTCAAAAATTTAACTTGTGGGTGTTAAAGTGTCGGTCATGACTCCAAAATATACAAGTCTTTATTATGTAACAGTAATAATCTATATATATTACGCTTAAAGAAAAAGAAAGTGAAAAAATGTGATAGTTTTTTATTATTATTTTATTTTTAAAATGTTTAGAAATTTTTTAACTTAACTCATATTTTTTCATGCTATAATTCATTATAATATATACATGTATTATATAATATTATATTTAATTTAACATTAATGATAATTTATATAAAATTTAGTTTATCAAATAAATAATAATATTACATTGATCTCATCAAAATAAATTAATTATTATCATTATCTTAAGCAAGAGTACTCACGCTAGTGAAATTCAAGAGAGGAAAATGAAGGATCGATTCAATCATGGAATAATCTATTATTATTTGTTTTGGAAGTCTTATTCCTCTTTGTGAGTAAGTTCGGATATGAAAAGATAAAAATTGTGGCAATTAATGTATAAGTATTCACTGACCTTGTAATTTGAAGCAATTCGGTCCCTATACAATTGCTACTTATTGTTAAATTTTTGACCTAAAACACACGTGAAAAATATGATGTAGCATCTAAAAGTGTATTTAAGGGAAAATAAACTAAGAAAATGATTTGAAGAGAACAAAATTGTATCATTTGTATTTTTTAGGGTTCTTGGAACTACAAATTTAGATAAATATTTTCAACGATTGTTTATTTTTATGCTTAAAGTTCCCAAATTATATCAAAATATACTTTTAGATGTTACTACATACTCTTCACTTGTATTTTTATCAGAAATTATAGCAAGTTATAATTTAAATAATTTAAGAACCAAATTGCTACAAATTAGAAAGTTCAACGGCTTAATTAGCACAATTAGAACTTTGAGGACTAAATTGCCACAAGTTGGTTAGTTCAAGACTATTTTTGCAATTTACCTATAATAAAACTTAGAAATTATATTCTCGGAGTAGTCCTCTGGATTGAAGAAAATATTCCTTAGATTATATAAGAGCCAGGTTGTCACATACTTTCCTAATTTTGGAGTCTTAATTTATGTCTAATCAACAAATTGACTGACACACATAATTTTAAATTTGAAACTTTCTTGGAAGTTTGATAACTTTATCATTTTCAATTAAAATTTCAAAACGACATGACATCAATTTATTGGTTGAACATAAATTGCAATAACAAATTAGATAGATGATTTACAGATTCTGACATGCTCCCTCTACAAGAAAATTTTGATTTTGTGGCATTTTATTTAGTGACATTTTCGTAAAAATGTCACTAATTTATAGGGTTCTTTTAAAGATATATGTCACTTTAGTTTTAGTGCCATATAAAATAAAATTTTCACTAAAGCTAAACTAAAATTACTATGATTTAAGTTTATGAACAATTCTTTGTTGGATTTTCTATTTGTGTTTTTATTCTTAAATAATTACGAAACTAATTAAGAGTATCCAAAATCCTATTATCCTAATATATCCAATCA
The DNA here is from genome assembly GCA_002914845.1 of Trema orientale. Taxonomy (NCBI): domain Eukaryota; kingdom Viridiplantae; phylum Streptophyta; class Magnoliopsida; order Rosales; family Cannabaceae; genus Trema; species Trema orientale. Next base: position 83,249 of record JXTC01000123.1, read on the forward strand.
AAAAGCGACATTACAGGAAATATGGCTTTAGTGACGCCATTTGTTATCGGTAATTTGTCATTGCTATAGATTGTTGCTATGCAGGACCCATAGTGATGACAAGCTCTATCGTCGGTATTAGAGTTCTATAGCAGCGAAAAGCTCTGTCGTCGGTATTAGAGTATTATATTAATATAATCTCCATATTCATCTTCACTTCATCGTCATAGTCTACGTCCGATTCTTCTTCTTCTTCTTCCTCTACACTATCTCCAATAGTTTCATCATGATCAAGTTCGTTATCATCAATAAAATCATATTCTTACACATTAGGAATAACACCATCAAAATTTATTCTAAACGACTGTAGAATGTAAAATCTCATCAGTCCTAGGGATAGATATACCACTGTTATAAGTCAGTCGTTTAGAATATCTTGTATGAGCTACGAACAAGTTCTGTTTACAATGCATGTTGAATAAGAGGAGACATAGAAATGTGTCCCAGATACCAATGAGTAGAACTCATCAGTTACTTCAGGGATCCATCTTGACATAATTGATACATCTGTTAATTCAATTAAATTATAAATTAGACAACAATGAAAACAAAAGTAATTTACAAATGTTTGGATTGTAAGCTTCATACCTTCGTATAAAATCAAGATGGAAATTGTCGCCTTTGGATTTCATCATTTTGACCACATTTTTGTTATTAGATGAAAAATGTGAAACATGAATATAACACATAATCATTTTGAATGAATATTTCATTCAATTGAACACTTACTCCAAATATTTTTAGATCTTTGGGAAAATGTTTAATATATTCAATAAACTCTATCTTCTTGTTTGTAAAAGCTCTTATGCTAGGAGCTATGATGATTGATCAATTCACTCACAAATCAAGTAGCATTCAGTTCAAACAATTGTGAGTTCTTAAGCGTTTTTGTTAGTTTAATGTGTTTTTACTTTTTTTTTTATAGTTCTTGTGAATAAATAAGAATTAAGATGAATTTGTTCTAAACATAGGTATTTCAAACCTTTTGAATTTAATTTGAGTCTAATACGAACGCATCGTAACGAAAATAAGGTAAAACGGAACAAAAACGGCGAAACAGCGCACCCAGGAAATAACTGTGCGAGTATTGAAAACGGGCTGCACAGCCACGTGAAGGAGCTGCATGGTCGAGCCACTCCTTGTCGCAAATCAACCAAATTCTAGATGCTGTTGCACGGCCGCGCCCCTTAGGTGCCATGCAAGGTGACTTTTGAGCTTTTTTGACTCATTTTGAGCTCTTGATCCATTTGGATTCAATGGCCATGATTTGGCCGTGATATTGGAAGGATTTTTAATCCTAGAGATGGAGGAGGCAAAGGGAGAGGAGGCTAGAGAAGAAAACTAGAGAGAAATACCAAGAATTCCTAGACCGAAAAGAGCTTGGAGTTAGAGATTTCTTGAAGATGCTTGGAAGAGGTTCTTGAAAGATTAAAAGCTTGAAGTTCATCTCCACAAAAAATTTTCTATTTCTTTCACTCGCTCCTAATCTTGATAGAAATTTGTATTGAGAATTCTAAGTTTTCATTTATAGATTTCTTGTTAAGATTAGTACTGGATTCATATATGTTGAGCTAGATTTATATGCTAGGACTTAGCACAGCTTTGTATGCACTATGATTTGAGTATTTTGTTGATTGTTAGTTTGTGTTTCATTTATATTTCATTTATATTTCTCTATACTTAATACTTCTAATGTATGTGGCTAATATATTAGTTGATCTTAGATTATAGTATTGATGCTTGGGAGAGATTGATTTCGTAGTCTAGAATTGAGAAATATAGTCTAAGTTATCATGAGACGGGGAGGAGATCGATTCCTAGATAATTACCTTAGAATTTAGATTGTCATGAGATTGGAAGGAAATTGACATCTTAATTGATAAACTAAGGGTTAAACTTTATAAACATATGAATAAAGTTAGATAGGGATATTGACCTGGATATTTATGCATATAATCCCATTTGACACTCGTGAGAGGTAATGAGGTTAAACTAATTCCCTTGATTAATGAATTGTATGAAACCAACTAGCAATTTTAGTACATGGATGACCTAAACGTCTATGCTACAAGTTGCTCTTTGCATCAAGTAAGGTTACAGACCCTGAATGACACAATGGGTTATACAAAATGGAACCAGTTTTATTATCTTGACCAGTTATACAAGCAGATAAAGGAGAAACAGAAACAACACTCATTCAAATGGGACAAATTAGAACTATTTCTTGAGTTAAGACCAGTTGAAGAATCATCAAGGAGATAAACTCCATTCCTAACACTCCCTTTGAGCAGTGCTATCCCTGTTGTTTTATCCTTCACAACACAAAAATTGGAATGAATTCAACATAGACATCGTTCTTAGATGTAAATGTTGACATGATAATTAAGCTTTTCATGATTTGAGGCACACGAAGAATATTATAAAATTTTAAAGATCGATGAATATTATCAGAACAGATACTGGAAGATCCAAAATGAGCAATGGGAAGGGTCTTACCATTTCCAACCATGAGCCTCTCCTGACCATTGTATTCAATACTAATCACAAGATTGTCAAGATTGGCACTGACATAATCAGTAGCAGTGTAGCACCAGTATCAGCATACCGGTGAGGATCTGCTACAGTCTCTGGAGTAGCCAAGAAAGCAGCAGCAGCTGCAGCTGTTGGATTGTTGTGTGGTTGATTCTGAGTGGTTGCAGGTTGAAAGGACTCCTCCATTCTGTGCCAACAAGCTAAGGCAACATGACCTTGCTTTCCATAGATTTGAAAAATTGGACGAGAAGCTCCATTACCATGACCGCCACCACCACGGCCTTGACCATGAAAATGACCTTGACCAGTGCGGCCACCACCACCACGGCCATGATGAGTACCTGAAGCAAATTTAGCAGAAGCATTATGAAGTCTCTTGACTAAGAAGCAGGGACTGAATCTCATGATATGAAATTTTGCTACCACGACTCAGAATTGCTACAACAATAGGATCATAATCTGAAGAGAGTCCAGTAAGAACACACATCACCAGATCATCGAGTTCAACATAGTGGCCAGCAAGAGCGAGTTCATCACTAATATGCTCGATTTTGGCAAAATAATCTGCCTTACACAGAGAGTCTTTCTTTATGGTTTGAAGCTGAACCTTGAGCTGCATTAACCGAGCTTTGGAGCGTGAAGCAAAGAGAAGCTCCAGAACACTCTAGACTTTATGAGTAGTTTTACAACGAATCACTTGTCCAAGAATTGATAGCGAGAGAGATGAGAGAAGCCAGCTAAGAAGGACCTGGTCTTAATAATTCCAGAGGACAAAATCTGGATTAGGAACTTGAGAAGTTGAGCCATCAGTTGAGCGAGCTTCAATGAACTTAGGAGGACATAGCTTAGTACCGAACAAGTATCCTGCAAGATCATGACCTCGAATGGCCGGAATGACTTGAGAGCACCAGATCGAATAGTTGGTGCACGTAAGCTTCTCGGAGATGACGATACTGAGAGTTGTCATGAATGGAGAGCAGAGATTAGTTTTCTGCAGCTGAGTGAGAAAAGCCACCATTGACGAAGCTCCAGAGGGCGATGCAGAGTGAGCTGAGGCCACCATTGATGAATGAGCGAAGACCTCCATTGTTGTGCGCTGATACCAAATCAAGATCTGGATTTGAGAGAGTTTAAGCTAGAGAAATTAACAAACGGAAGCATTTGGTTAGAATAAGCTCTCAGCACAATCTCTGAGATTGAAAACTCTTATTTATATAACCTTGATTACAGAGTATGACTCAGCTATGAGTCAGCTGTTTAATCGACTAATATACCGAGATTTCTGGAACTAATTACAACATATTTGTTATTAAACAACAGCATAACGACATTATTAATAGCTATGACTAACTAACTCTTTTCTAGAGACTTTTGTGCTGAGCTGAATAGTGAAGCAGAGTTGAAAGACAAGTTATCTTGCTTAACAGAGACAGACGCAACAGCGGCATGGATAACAATTGAAAATGAAAACGGAGACGACTACGCATGAAAATGCAGCTTCTAGGAAAAGAAAACCAAACTCCTAAAGTCCTAACAAATAACAAAATGACAGGGTCATAGAACCAAATTTATAGCATTAGAAAATGACAAGAACATAATCGATCCAGAAAAATTACGAAAAGAGTGTCAATTAATATCTGACTATTGCAGATGATCTGACCTGGAATGTAAGTCTAACCACCCCCAACCCCCCCCAAAAAAAAAAAAAGAAAATATCCAGGCACCCTATTAAATAACCTTAAAATTCAACTCAGCGATGATACAAACGTTTTTGAGGATTCTACAGGTGGTGATCTTGATGGAGAAGACAAGAAAGGCTTAGGTGGCACTTCTAAGGAATTCAGACTCCCTTCCAACATTTCTTTAACTCTACTCATTGTTGGCCGGTGTGAAGGATCAGTCTGAATGCACCACAAGCTTACTATTATCATCTTCTTCACTCTCATTCTGTCTTCTTCATTCGTAATTCTCTTTAATCCAAGCTCTTCATCCAACTCAAGTCGCTTGTAAATCCAATGAGGAAAATATATTTCACTAGTATTATCACCTCTGACATTAACGTTCTTTCTCCCTCCCACCATTTCTAAAATCATCATTCCATAACTATAAACATCAGACTTGTGTGATACCCCTCCAAAATTTCTGTTGAAAACTTCAGGAGCAATATATCCAAGAGTACCTCTTGGACCCAGCATTGAGATGAGACTTTCTTTTCTAGTACAAATTTTGGCAAGGCCAAAATCCGAGATTTTGGGGACGAAGTCTGCATCAAGAAGAATGTTACGAGGCTTGATATCAAAATGCAATATCCTTGTATTGCAATCACGATGTAAATACTCGAGTCCCCTAGCAATGCCAAGTGAGATTTGGTAGCTTGTTTCCCAATCCAACCCGCAACTTTCTTCAGTTGCGTTGTCATTAAATATGAACTTCTCAAGAGATCCATTGGGCATGAACTCATAAATTAGAGCCTTTTTAGCACCCTCAAAACAAAAACCCAACAAGGTGACAACGTTAATATGGGAAGTTCTGCTAATGGTTGCCACCTCATTGATAAAGTCCTTTCCATCGTCACCTTTTGACTGATTCAACACCTTCACTGCAACAAGACGGCCATCATCTAAATTGCCTTTGTACACATCGCCAAACCCTCCTTTTCCTAATTTTTCTATGAAGGAGTTAGTCATTTTCTTGATGTCTGAATAACTATATCTCTTAACTTGAAGGGGCCCATAATTTCTTAGGAACGCCTCAACGTTCTCATAGTTTTGATTCTGCTTCTTCCAAAAGAAAATAAATGCAATAGATGACTTCTTCCTCAAGCCGCAGAGTATTACTGCTGTTAGAATCCCGATTCCGGCCGCTGCAGCACCTGCAATAAAATAAAGGAAAGGCAAAACTCGTAAGTCGAAAATCCAAAGAAATTAATTTAGACAAGATGACTTAAAATTTTTGATCGCCTGTTTTAGTCTCTTTTCACTTTTGAATAGATACATGAATCGTGCCGCCTTCTTCAACAAGTTAAGCTAGCTACAAGGTACTCACCACAGGTATTGTAACTTAATTATCCAAATCCGTACCCAGCAGAGAGATAACAAACGTAAGCCCAACAAATAAGGTTTAACATCAATTTTACTTACCTATTGTTATTGTTGCTATGGTGATCCCTGATATTCCTGCCAAGTAATAACCGTTTCATATTAGAATACTAACATATGCAAAATTGGTATAAGACTACGAGCTGACTAAATTTTATTACAGCAATCGATCTTTTCTTTTTCTTTTTCTTTTTTTTTTTTCTTGAGTAAAGTAATCGATCTTTCTAATTCGTTACTAATATATGGAAGTAAAATCCATTGTCACAACATTTGACTAGCCCCTTAACTTTCGTAATTTATTCGATTTTGTTTCTTTTTCCTTTTTCGTACAAAAAGAAGACTGGCCAAGACTGACGACCTAATAAATACCTGATTATAAGAAATTCTGTTTTTTTTTTTTTTTTTTCATATGATACTGGTTTTACTTCTATCATACAAGTTTTCTAAAATATACAACTCATGGTGTCTATAGTTTATCATATACTTAAATGTTATTACTTTTCTTCTTCGTACTGTGAAACCTTGTGGCTACAACATCTAAATTTCTTCCTCCAAGTTACCATAAAGAAAAGTTACTTTTTACATCTAATTACTCTAGGTGCAAGACTACCTTTGCGCCTAATCCAAGCACAGTTCTAATTGTTGTCAACTTTACCACTCTTTTTGCTTAAAGTCCTAAACAACTAGTCTTGCTTTATACTACTGGCTTTTATCATGTTCTTCTTTTAACTAGTAAACCATTTGTTCCTTGATGTCTTCTTCCATTTAGGTAGCTCTGTCAACTTCCATGTTAGATTAGATGGCAATGAATCCAGCTCATCTCTCATGGCTAACTCCCACTTGGTTGATTCATTAACCTGCATCATTTCCTTATATTTCACCGGTTCACTTTTATCAGTCACCAAAATGTAGTAAAATGAAGGGCGTACCTCTCTAGTCGTCTGATTCCTCTGGAAGATTTTCTAGGTTCAGTCATTCGGTAAGTGTTTTTGTTCCTGGAACTACATTTTCTTGAAATTTCCAGTTATTGCTACTCAGCAAGTCATTAACTAGAATTTTCTTTCAACTAAACTACCTATGCTTTCTAGCTATAAGAAATGCACTTTCAGATACTATGCTTGATCTACCTTGCACATCACTTGTTCACTAAAGATAACATCATTGCTCTAATTATCTTCTAGTTTTGGTCATTTTAAAAATGATAACTAAACTTAGCATTAACATAACTAATAAAAAAAAAAATACTTTTTTAGGTCTTAGATCAAGTTTACTTCTGGTAGCAGAGTCAATATGAATATATTAAATAGAACCAAATACTTTTAGAAAAGAAAGGTTTACCTCTTTGCTGCTCTAAATCTCCTCTGGTATAACGTAATCTAGTAGTGTTATGGGCCCTCTATTAATTAGGTATGCAATAATATTAACTGTACTAGCTCAGAATATCTTTGACAATCATGCATGTAATATAATACTTCTAGCACATTCATTTGAAGTTCTGTTTATTCTCTTAGCTACACCATACACTCTATTGGGATTTGTCTGGAATGATTTTTTCTATCTTGATCTTATTAATTGCATAATCTTGCTTAAACTCATCATTATCATATTCTCCTCATTTTCAAACTGTAAACACTCCAATGTCAAACTCGTCTTGTTCTCAACCATAGCTTTCCACTTCTTAAAAGTGACATAAAAATCAAATCTATCTGCAAAAAAAAAAAAAAAAAAAAAAAGAACTCAAACCTTAAGGCTTGAGTCATTAATAAACATCACGTAATACCTTGAACTTCCAAAGGATACCATAGGAGAAGGCCCCCACATATCAGTATGAACTAATTTCTAGTCTCTCTGCTTTCAATTCTCTTTTAGTTTTCTAAAAGCTAACTCTTTTGTGTTTGTCAAATATATAGTTTTCACAAGTTGTACTCAACAGTATTTAACTCTGGGACTTTTCCTCTGATAGAAATACTTTTTTTCAATTCTCACTTATATGCCTAAATTTATAGTACCACAAGTTGAAACTAACATCAACATTAATAACTACTACTATATATATCGCTGCAACTAGGAGTCATATAGAAAGTTTAACTTTTACTTTGCTAAGGAACAACTATACATGGCACCTTTGGTGACCTTCCATGCACCATTAGTAAAGATCACATTATGTCCTTCATCATCAAGTTGTCTCACTAAGATTGGACTCTGCATCAACATTGGTATATGCCTCATTTTTTGGATCTTCCACACAGACACATTTGTTATTTTTAAATGAATACCGTCTATACAAATTATGTCCAAAGTTTTCTATCAGGCAGATACATATTTTTTGTAAGTACCAACAAAATAATTCTCCATTATTTTGTTATGTGCAGTGATATGGGTTAAAGCTCCAGATTCTAATACCCAAGATTCAATAGGACTATCGACAAACAAAGTACACATTATGTACCTCTCTAGACAGAATATTGGCACCATTGTTTCTGCTCTCATCTATTTTTAGTACTTTGCAGCCATTACTTTGTTATGTGCAGTGACATGGATTAAAGCTCTAGATTCTAATACCCAAGATTTAATAGGACTATCGACAGACAAAGTACAAATTATGTACCTCTCTAGTCAGAATATTAGCACCATTGTTTCTGCTCTCATCTTTTTTTGGTACTTTGCAGTTCTTTTTTATGTGGCCAGTTTTGCCACAATTCCCGTACTCCACTTTTCTCCTAACTCGAGACATGCTCCTTCCATTCCACAACTTTGACTCTATCTCAGCCATATTCTTGAGATTTAAGGTAGAACTCGATGATTCTTCACCTTAGTCTATTATGCGAATCTTTTCAAGAAGAATTTGATCCCTAACATCATTGAGTAGTTTTTCATTGCCTATAGAATTACTAATCGTTGCTGTTATGGGTTCATAACTATTTGGTAGATAAGTCATAAGCATTTAAGTACAAAGCTTATCACAAAAATTGATATTAACATACTGAGAAACGACCATATTAAACTCATTGATGTGTGCTACCACTGAAGCATTTTCTTCCATTTTTAAATTAAACAAGTTATTTCTAAGATGTACCTTGTTGTTTTCAGAAGTTTTCTCATACATGTTTGACAAAATATTCATCAAAATGTGGTATTCACTCCGCCATGCTATTAGCCACATCATTTTTCAGTGTCAGTCAGATTACCCCTAGCATCTATCAATCAAGGAGATTCCACTTATTGTCCACTATCTTTTCTGGTTTAGTCCCTAAGAGAGGCAGATGCAAGTGTATGTTGTACAAATAGTCTTTAATTTGTAATATCAAGAATGAGAAATCTTTTCCACCGAACTTACTAATTCCAAGACGTGATACTTTTTCACCAGCCATTGCTCTCACTCAAATGAACCATTATATAATACCAGTTGTTATAGATAGATGCAACTACTCTTTGCTACCGAGAGCAATAAAGAAAACAGAAAACAAACAAATGCATGCAAGGTTAATAGTAGTTCACTCTCAATGTGAGAGTTATGTCCACTTTTTGCCACTGTAAGTTTTCATTATAATGAAGAAAAAAGATTACAAAATATCTCACATCTTGTAAGATTTTGCTAATTCTCTCTAATCTTATTTACTTAAACTCAGGGCCATAACATCCTTTATATTAAGGAAAAAATTGAGTTAATTTATAAACATGTATAAGAATCCAAAAGTACCTTACTAATATACTTCTACTAAAATTTTCTTCAAGGTGTACCTCATAGATGGGAGGTTCATCACCCTTTTCCAATGATCACATGGACCTCATGGAGAAGGTCGATTCACGTGTGCGTAGGCACGATATTTTATCTTTGTAATCTTTGTCAGTATAATTATGCTTAATATATTTAACAATTTTATCTCTTATGAAGGAAACAGTAATGATGTTCTTCAATTAGGATATATAGATCATCGTGGTATACTGTTGATCTCTAAAATTGCCATGAATGAAGATGTTTTACTATTAAGGACAATTTCAAGGTTCACAAGTTTTCTCGCGTGCATTGATTTGGCATTAAGATGGGGTATATAATGAATGATGATGGTTGATGAACTTCAAGGAAACTCAGACGTGGAAGTTGCATAATAATTTTTCTACAAATCTGTTCTATATGAGCTAAGATGAATTTCTTAGAATTCTTTAATTCTAATTGTGTACTCTTAAAGTGAAGTATGACTATCGATGAAGACAGGGACTGCAGTGGAAGCTATAAATATATTGATACATATTTTCAATTTAAACAAGTCAAAGATTATTGGAAATTTATCTAAATTAAGTAAAATATGGAAAATCATTAGTGCCACATTAGTGGAAGATAAAAAGGAAAGAGCGCTTGAGCCTTATATAAAGAGACTATCATCTTAGTTTCTAATTATTCATTAGAAATATTTCACGTACTTATTTCTTTTGATTAAATAACTTTCTTAATTACTTTGCGTAAGAAGATTTCTGGCTTCTTTCAAATGGTGAAGGAGAAAACTGTGAGTGTGAAAGTACTTGTGAGAGTGTTTGGGGTCATTGGATAGAAAATAGAGAATTGTGAAAGGGTTTTTGTGCATAAGGATTATTATAAAAAAAAGAGAGAGCTGTGCATATAGTGGTTTTTATCTATTTTAAGAGTTTTCCACTTAAATTTCTTATATTGTGATGATTGATTTTATTTCCTATTATTGTTTCTATGTTATTCTTATTTTTTTCTGTTTTTTTTTTTATATAAAAGTGGACTCCTCAAGGGAATAATATTAATAAAAGCTAAAAAACTTCAATTACAGTATAAGTATAAAGAATTATAATTTTGAACTCCTTGAAAAATGAGACGAAAAGTAGATCACAAACACAACAATAGTAAGAATCGGGAGTTACATCATTCTCCAAGAGAAGAAAATAACAAGGACTATCAGCAAACAATAGTCTTTATTTGCTACTAGACTGTGTTCTTAGAGGATAAAGACTATAATTCCAATACTAAAAGAGATCCACATCCGTTGAAAAGAAAATTAACCTCTCCATATTATAGTTCTAAATCAAAGAAAAATTCTCAGATTTAAGATCTAGTAAATGGAATTTAAGACCTACACTGATCAAAGATTAAGTAGTACAAAATCTTCATAAAGGTGGTACTCCAACAAGATCTAAATTTGGACTTATTAGAAAATTAAAAGAAAAAAGAAAAATCTCTCATCCCCGAAAGAGATGGGCAGATATGAGAGGAAGAGAAAAGGCCCAAAAAAGAGATTAAAGCACTCCTTCTCTAGCCTCTGATGAGAGCGACAATAAGAGTTTATTAAGAGAGAAAGAGAATGTCGGCTAGGAATTTTTTTTTTTAACTTCTATATTGTTCTAATATTTCTTAAAAGTAGGATTATGGGAGTAGTGAATATGGGATTGTCAAATTCCTAAAAATGATAACAAGTAGAGAAATGGATCTGCTAGAGGTATTTTGGACTAAAATGACCTGTTTATAAATATGTTGAAAAATAACTTTAGGAGTATTGCAATATTTGTTTATGAATATATTGAAAAATAACTTTAGGAGTATTACAATATTTAGCGACGGGATGTCTAGTATCAGTGACAGAGTCAAAATATTAGTGACAAATAGTCACTGTAGCTATGATTATAAATTTATGATTTTTGTACAACCAATCAAAAGTTACTAATACAGTGACTACCATTTGCACACTTCGAAAAAGTCATTTGGAAACAATTACTTTAACAAGAGTTAGAGAAAACACACACCAAAAAAATATGTTTAGTAATAGTAATTGATCACATAAAAGCCGTTTTGGAATAAAGTATTCTTATTTTTATCCTTTATCTGTTTCCCTGCGGATGTTTCTAACTTTGACTTCTACTCCCTCAAAAATATAATATAATAATTCAATATATATATATAAATATATATACATAAGTAATATTTTACCTCAAATTTTCAGTAGGTATTTTTTTTACCTATTCAACAAGAATTATTTTGTCTAATTAAAATTTATTATGTACGTCTTTTCATAATAATAGTTAGAGATAGAAAAATATTAAATAATAAGTATTTATTTTTAAAATTTTTTTTCTAACTACTCAAACTATGATAGTTGTTAAATAATTAATGCAAGGACTAAAAAAATTAATTACCTATATATAGGTAAAAATAAAATAAAATACCTATTAGATTGAGGTGCATAGTCCACTTGAAGAGAGCAATTCCGTTCACATTTTAAATAACACATGTCATGTTTGCACAATACTATTGGTTAAAACTTGACCTGTATTGGTCAAAATGTAGACGGGACTAGTCCCTCAAGAAGACTTAGAAGGGACTTCATGCATGATCTGATTTAGAACCTCTATATATACATATACATATTTAGTAAAAAATCTCTTAGATGATGAAAAGTATAGATGTACCCATTCCATCAATTGGCCAGCAAATAAATAAAAATTAATAAATAATAATCAGAGATAAAACAACCAGGAGAGAGTGAAATGAGATTTAGAGGTTGATTTATAAGGAAACGAAAAAACAGAGTCTGACCTGTTACAGGATCACAATTCGCAGCATGAGACCTATCTGGGCAGTAGCACATGGACTGATACGAGGTCAGATTGAACCCACACCTCCCGCCACTGCTCTCGCAAAAGCTACAGTTACTAACACTCCACTTTAGCATAAACCCTCTGCTCATCACCTCTCTCATTGAGAATATTCCTTCATTTTCACTCCCATGCGTATAGTAACCAACAGGCGCCGCCACCACGTCTCCGCCCGGACACTTTCTAGACGCGTTAACCAATTGATCTATGTCGTTCTCAGGTATGGCCAAAACAGAATCGGTCTCGTTTCGCGACGAGCAACCGATCCTGTACTTCAGGAGAGTCGTCCCTAGTAAACCAGACCTGCAATTGTAGAGCAAATATACTTTGCTTTGACTGGAGGCAAACTCAAATTCGTCGTAGATAGTGAAGTTCTTGACAGAAGGAATACAACCGTCTTTGCGATCCGAAAATGCAGCGTTCGAGACGAGAAGGGATTGGTTTTGGTAGAAGATTTGGCGGACGATGTAGTCGTTGCCGCCGTCGTAGTTGTAGTTGGAGTCGAAATTGAAAATTTTGCGGCCATCTTTGTCGCAAGATAGCTCAAAACCAGGGTAGCCGCAGAAGGGTTCTTGCAAACCCTGAATATAGAACGGAAATCTTATTGTTTGGTTACCGCAGCTTCTGGGAACGCCGCACACTTGGTAGTAAGGGTCCACTGCGCCGACACAACTTTCGGAAGAGAAGTTGATCAGGGTATGAAATACGACGAGGTTTATCAATGTGGAGAAGGCTGAGATGAGATTGGAGAAGAGGATTTTCATTTGAAGATGGTGATAATTAATCGTGGTGGTGAAGACACTCTCGTAAGGATATGGAGATGATCCGTTTATTGAGTGCATCAGTGTATGTATTATACAAGGAAACTACCAATCCTGAGCTTTGAAATGTCGGTAAGGTAAGAAGTCAGTCATCGAAACTGATGAAGTATATAAGGAATCAATTATCAACGCCAACTTCGCCAAGTCTTCGTGCTGCGTCAACCATTGATCCTACTCGCCTTGTTTGAAAAGTCGCAATGTACACACACTGTTTCCACGAAGAGAAGGTCCCACTGTCCTGGTTTTAATATCATTCCGTCTTCCTCTCGATTTTTCCTTTTTCTCTTGAAAGGGGATTAGTGGAGTCCTCACGCTCCCAGACCAGCTTCACTTTCCGAATTGTGGCACCACAGGTAGGACGGTAATGGGCCTGGCCCAATCTCGCTTTTATTCATGGTTGTTTTTCTATTCCTTTGGGTATATATTACGCATTTGATGCAAAATTGGCTACGGCGAATTATGTGACTGATTTTGCTTGGAAGTATAGTTGGAAGCGGCTTTGGTTAGAAAGTGATTCCACTTATATAGTTTCTTTTTTTTTGGCACATTCTCTCAAAGTTTCTTTTCGTTGGAGATTTACTTAGTCTAGGACGTTGAGGTATATTACTCAAATAGACTTTGTGGGGACTCACATTTATCGAGAGAGTAATCGTATTGCTGATTCCTTGGCTTCTTAAGTACCTTCAATAGTCTGCCCAACTTGATAGTGGTCTGTTTCATCTTTTGCTTATGATGATTGTATTACCAAACCGAGTTATAAGTTTAGCTAATTTTATCTTTTGTTATTAGTCCTAGAGAGATCATGTTTATGTCCCCTCTGACACTTTTATTAATAAAGTTTCCCTCGTACCGTCGAGATTAACGTTCAAAAAAAATAATGAATGGAAAGTAGCCTTTTTGAAATTTAGTATGCAGCAAAAGAAGAAAACTACTTTTATTATTTTTTATTGAGATAGGATCGGGATTAATACGTTATACATCAATTTTTGGCTTAAAATTTTACCCTAAAAGCTTCGAACCTCGAAGACTTCCTGACTAATCACATAATTGAATTGCATAGGAGCCGTGCCCTTTTCCTTGAACATGCCTATAAATGTCAATAGATGGAAACTCTTCATTCTGCCTTCCATGATTTCTCAAATTCCAACCTCTGTAATGTTTTTCAGAATTTTCTCTATTACATTTCGCGAGGCAACTACCAACTAATGAACTTATTATTTCTTATCACGATTAGATGTCTATTTATAATAGAATATTGGAGAAAACCTAGTTCCACTCAAACTCTTCAAGTAGTAAAGGACTTCGGTGGAGGATTGGTAATGGAGCTTCGGTTCGTGTTTTCAATGACATATGGATCCCAAGACCAAAGCTATTTAGGCCCTTCTCTTGAGCCTTTGACTCTAAAATACAGGTTCAAGATCTTATGCTCTGCCCCGGATCTTAGAATTACTCCTTTCTGTCTCAAAAGATTCTTGCCTATGGACGTTGAGGCTATTACAACCATTCCTCTTAGTTTCGGAGATAGAGCGGACAGGGTGATTCGGCACTATGAATACTCAGGTTGCTATTCGTTGACATCAGGATATCAAATTGCATTTAATGATTATTTTGATGAAGGTGTCTCTTGTTCTAGTTTCTTACAGAAATAGTGGTCCTATGTATGGGCTAGTAAAATACCTTCGAAAATAAAAATCTTTGTGTGGTGGCTCTATTATGGAAGTATTCCAGTTTGTGCCAATTTGCTAAAAAGAAAAATAAAGATTGTTCCCCAATGTTGCTGCTACTAAGAAGAAGTTGAGACAATCACCCATTTCTTTTTTCGATGTGAACAAGTTGAGCTTGTGTGGATTCAGTTGGGTTGTTGGAATTTGGTAAATGTTGGGGGTGAATTGCCTATTGTTGACCTTCTTTTACATCTGTTTTCTTCATTGCCTAAAGATCATATGGACGTAGTTTGTGTTTTATTTTGGGCCCTATGGAATCGAAGAAATAATTTCCTCCATAATGGTGTGGTTAAGGAAGTTACGGATACTTTTGATTCTAAATGTTTATTGCTGCTGGAATATCGAGAGTCTTCAAACAAGCTCACTGTCAGCTTGCCAAACTTAGCTCCTTCCTCGTCATCACGATGGTCTAGTCCTAGAGCTGGAGGTTTGAAATTTAACACAGATGCAACATTTCTAGCGCGAGAGGATTTTATTGGGTATGGTGACGTTATCCATGATGAGTTTGGGAATGTGTTAGTTTGTTGGATAATTTGGGTTACTGGATGTTTTTATGTGGAAGTTGGTGAACTCATTGCTATTAGAGAGGGTCTTCGATTAGCTGTTAATTTTGGTTGCCCTTTAGCTGAGACTGAATCGGACTCACTTCTTGCTGTGAATTCAATTTCTAATTCTCAGCAGAACAAAGTTTTGCTATTCTGCTGTAGGTTTATTAGTGAGGGATATTTCCCTTCTTATCTCTTTTCTGGTTTGCAATTCTTTATTCTTTTGATAAAATATGGGGTGATGCATGTCTATATTTTATTTCTAAGTTTGTATTTGTAGACCTACAGTAATTTGAACCGTTTTTCATTGAAAGAAAAAATAGTACCCCTCATACTGGGACTCTCTTGAGGTGGCGTAGCTTAAGGTCTGCACCTGGCAGAGCCGCGACCAACCTACACGATGGGTTGGCCGAAATTAGCAGTAACCTAATTGTGCTATTGCACGTCCTTTGGCTGTAAGGGTTCAGTATTCCAGTCCTTTGTGTTATATTTTAAACAGTCCAATTTTATAATGTATTAATATGGGACCTATTAAGCTAATTTAATTTAATTTAAGTTCTAATATATTACGGTCAATTCCAACTCACTCTTAATTAATTAGACGTAATATATTAGCAATAATTCATTCAACTAACTACTAAATTCAAATAATTTTGAAAAGTACGTTAAAAAGGGTTCCCTTTTTCAAAATTACGGACCACGCCAAAAAAGTTAAAAGCTTGTGAGCGTAAGGGCTAAAATTTTGGACAATACGAACAACCCACTCTTAAAATACAGCCTGACGCGGGTTTGAAAAAAGTCGGGCCTGAAATAAATAAATAAGGTCTTGGATAAGGGTCAATGGGTCAGCGCCTAGAGCATCAGTTTTTCTATATGTTTTATTTTTTTGTAAATTTATTTTTGAAGCTTTTTCTGCCAGTTTTTGTCTCTTTTTGACTTTTTTTGCTCAAAATTTAATTTCTATTCTATTTAGGGTAAATGCAAAAAAAAAAAAAACATCATATTTAGGTTTTTTACAAAAAAAATAATCTCAAGTTTAAGTTTTACAAATTAATATTCGAATATTTGAAATCTTTCCAAATATATATCTTATAAAGACAAATAGAGTGCTTTGAACAGTAAAATAACTAAATTACCCTCAATAGTTAATTAGAAAAATTCCAAACAATAATATTAATTTTTAATTATTTCTTTTAAGTTTTTATTTAATGTATACCCTGTCTCTCTCCTCTTTGCTATCGTTTCTTAGTCAATGATTCCCATAAACAGAGACATATTAGCCATTTTTGTCCTTCTATCGAACTTATATACCCCCATTGAAGATAGGAAGATCAATCTTATTTTTAAGGGAGAAAGATGAAATCAGTGAACCATGTTCTTTTAGAGCCCTTTCCCCTTCTCATTACGTTTCTTTCTTTCTTGGTCCTTCTTAATCTCTTCCCTCCTCACTTTCTCTTCTTTCCCTCTCTCTTTGTTTTTTTTTTATTTTTTATTTTTATTTTTAATGAAACAAATTTAAACAGATCTGAAGTCCATTTTTCAGGCATTACCGAAGTGAGTTTTTGTGGAAATGTTTGAAAAACTATTTTGATTTTTACCTTTTATAGTTGAAGCTAATTATTGGTAGGGCCTGATTGGTTTACTACTCGAAAACTATATTTTCTAAAAAATATAATGGAAACAAAAATCTGGAATAAGTTAGTGAAAATGAAGTTTTGAAAAGTTGATTGGTTGCCTCGTCTATGTTAACATTTTCGGGTTGAAGAAAAATAAAAAGTGTTTTATTATGTATTTACTTTTCACCCATATCCTTTGTTAAAGTTTTCGTGATGAGTCTTGTGAATTCCTCTGTATATTTACTCCTCACCCAAAACATCCTTGCCCACCTCAAGTACCCGAACCTGCCCGATCGTTTCGCCGATTTAGAGCTCGAGCTCCATGAAGAGCTTCAAAAGCTCATGGTCCTGGTGGTGTCGTGCGGGTGGAAGCAGGAGTGGAACTGGCTCCTGGTGATGGAGAGGGCGAGGTTGAATGCGAGGTAAGGGTGGGGAAGGTGGCGCTGACCAAGCTCGACGTCGTTGACCTGGCGACAGGAGCTAGCGTGAGGCAAGATGGGTCGAGCCTCAGGGAGGTGGTCCTAAGAGGCGGGTTGGTCATGCTCGGGTACGTGAAAGACCCGAAAGGCACGACGAAGTCGATGAGCGGAGACAGGTTGTTCTACATAGGAGACATTGGGGTGATGCACCCAAATGGGTACCTAGAGATAAGGGACAGGTCAAAGGATGTCATCATAAGCGGCGGGAAAAATCTGAGCAACGTGGAGGTGGAGTCGGTGCTGTACAGGTTCCCGGCTATCAACGAGGAGGCAATGGTGGCGCCTCAGAACGAGAGTTCTAGGAGGAGACGTCCTACACTTTCGTGAGCTTGAAGGAAGGGCTGACAAAGAAGCCGACGGAGAAGGAGGTTATACAATACCCATCACTGCCCTTCACTTGGAAATGATGAAAACGACTTATTATCGTTTTCAATTTTTTGCCTGGAAGAATCATCCTTTTTGAAAAGCATTTTAGAAAATGGTTTTGGAAACAACCTACCAATCACATATCCAAAAATTAAAATGTTTTCAAATCCTAAAATCGGATCCAAATAAGGAACCAATCAAGCCCGTACTTTTTTAAAAATAAATTGTCAATTAAAAAGTTAGATTTGGAGCTTAACGACTAGCAATTTCAAAAATTAGAATTTCGTATTTGGCAAAGATACCAAGAGCTTCAAGTCCATTTCTAAATCAAAAATTTGTTTAAGTTACCTGTCGAATTTCGTATTTGGCAAAGCTATTTTGTTTTTTATTTGTGCGTCTTTTTTTTCCTTCAGAAATGTAAGAGAAGGAAACAAAGATGAACTTCTTTTGAGATTTGTAATTTTTCAAGGATTCTCATTTCTTTGGTTGCTGGTGCTTCGTTGGGACTATGCCATCATCGTCGGCGGCGAGGACAACGGGTTCAGAAAATAGAGTTCATATGCATTATAGGTTCTGGGCAATTAAAACTAAAGAAAAGTAGAGACTTAGGAAGCGAGATGAGAGAGAGGGACAATTTGTCCTTTTGATATTTTTCTTCCAATGTAGTATACTAACAATGGGTAATTTAGGTGTGAGCAAAAAAAAAAACAATGGGTAATTTAGGGCCTCTATGGTATTATTTTCCCTTTTTTGTTTCCAAAGTTGCGTTTTCACATATTAGAACAAAAATTGTGCTTTTTATTATTTTTTCCATAAGCTCACGTTCTCTCATCTATATACTAGAGTAACTCATACTACGTGTACTAAGTAATCTCTGCCTGATAGCTATCCCAAAAAATCGGAGGGATACCCATGTGTCTATGCCTGCTGACTGGAGGGACAACTGAATGCCTATGCCTACTGAGTGAGCGTAATCAGAAGACCTCATGTAGGTTTACAGGCTCTCAATGAGGTAGGGGTGCTGGCCATTTACTGAACACCGCAATGCCTAAGATGAACCTTATGTATGTGTTTAGCAAATATCTTTTGAAAATCATATTATAAGGGAAAAAGGATTAGACGAATATAAAAAAAAATTATATTCACATTGTAAAAAAACTTAAAGAGAGAAAGTCAAAAGAAAGTTACAAGAGAAAAGATAATGAGACAATAATGAGTGAAAAAATTATGAGAGAGAATAAGGAAACTAATGAAAACACACAAGAAAGAGAAAATGATAGGAATATAGAAGAAGAGAGAACAAATATAGAATAAGTCATAAAAGACAAAGTAGTAACAAAGAATGAGAAGAAAGAATGTGATTAAAAAAAGAAGAAATAAAAAATAATGAGAGGAAATTAGGAGGGAGAGAAAGTGGTTAGATAAATGAGGAGAGAGAAAATAATGAGAGAATGAGAAAGGAGAAGGTGATAAGAGAGAATGAGAAGAGAGAATGAAGAGAGAGATAATAATGAGAGAGAAAATAATTAGAGAGATGAGAAAAGAAAAAAGTGATGAGATAGAAAATTACGAGAGAATAGGTATGTGAAAGTCATGTGAAAGAATGTGGTTTTTTTTTTAAAAAAAAATTTAAGAAAACACTTTAAAAAAAAATATTTTGTTATTCTCTGAATTTTTTGTTTTCTTTAACTCTGTTTTTTAAAATTATTCTCAGAGAACAATGCAAACACCAGTACTTGTTCTTAGAAAATAGTTTTCTATTAAAAACAAAAAATAATTTTTTAGTTACGATGCAAAACACCCCCTTAATTTCCAGTTTTTATTCTTTTTTTTTTGTTTTAATTTAAACAAAAACTTAAAATGAAATAGTTAAAAAATATTAAAAATTAATATTACTATTTGGATTTTGTTTTAATTAACTAACGAGGAGTATTTTAGTCATTGTACATTTCAAAGGACTTTTTTTGTTTGTATAGGATGTACATTTACAAAAATTTCAAATATTAGGATATTAATTTGTAAAACTCAAACTTGAGTTATTTTTATAGAAAACCTAAACTTGAGAGTATTTTTTTTGTCATTTGCCCTTCCATTTATTTGATTTTAGCAACAATTTATTTTACTACTACATGCTCCTTGAATAATTTATTCTAATGGCATAGGTAGCAAATTTTAATAAAACTAATTCCTAATTGTGTGTTCTTCTATCCCTCCNTGTTAATCTCATAATTTTTATTTTTATTTTCTACAATATGGAACACCCAACTCCTATTTCTATTTACCCGGATACTATGGCGGTGGTTTGATACACTTCTAATTTTTTATTTATAAAAATTGAAAACTAAAACAAAAAATTTTATTTATGTTTTAAAAATAGAAAACTTTCTCCATAACATACCAAATCACTTTTAATTTTAAAAACCAAAAACATAAACATGCTTGGTGACTTAAAAGTTAATTAGAAAAATACCATTTCTAAATTTGTTTTCAGAAAAATATAGTTTTCAAAATTTTACTTAGCAAAATACCATTTATAAAAATATTACTTTTAAAAATTTTACTTAAAAATATCACTTTCTAAAAGCTTATTTACAAAAATATCATATTAAAATATTTATGTAGAAAAATACCACTTTCTATGTTTACCTTTTGTTTAAAAATATTTTGGAAGTGAAAAGTTCTTACTTCCATTGCTTTTTAAAATTTTGTTTACAATTTTCTTAAATAATAAAACAAAAACAATATTACCAAGCATGTTTTCCCAAAAAAAAATTTTTTTGTGATTTCTGTTTATTTAAACAGAAAATAGAAAATAAAAGTATATCCAAGCAGTCTCTGTAGGTAACCAGATAACATACTTATGATACTATAAATAACCTAGTAGAATACTTATTATAACGTCGTAGTTTTTTTTTTTGGGGGGGCAATAAAGAGCGTCCAACTCCCCTTCTAATTTTCTGAATACCATAGCTAACTTGGTAGGATATCCATAATAATTCTTTTTTTTTCTCCTTAATCCTCTGATACTATGGCCTTGTTCAGAACCTAGAATTTTAGATGGGAAGGAAAAACAATTCCAATGGATTCTATTTTTCTCTCCTTTGGATTCACAAAAAATAAAAATAGAAAATTTTTTCAGAGAAAGCAAGAGTTAGATTTGACATCATTTTTTAGTATATAGAATTTTAACAAATTAATTAGGAAGGAGAAAAGTTCCAAAATAAATTTTTATGAAATTCTAGGAAAATATTTCCCTTTTTTTCTACCTAACTTTTTCCTCGCAATTTTTTTCCTCCAAAAATCTAGGTTCTAATTGGAGCTTTTATGAGTAACCTAAGGAAAACTATGGGCTAAAAAGAATGCTTACTCCCCTTCCAGTTTCTCAGATATGATAGTTAACCAGATAACTTACCCATGGTAAATATTGACCATGAAGACTTTAGTCTTATATACTCTTATTTACAAGATAATAAATATTTGATTTAGTATTTATAATTTTACTCGTCACAAATAAACTAATATTAACTCTTTTATTTAAAAGAGTCAAGATTTCAATTTCTATAAATATAAGTTTTTCAGATTGATAAAAAATATTACCAAGCCATTTGAGAATAAATTATTTCTTTAAGTCATACTCTATATAATAACTAAAATAATACATAATTATAAATATGAGTTCATCTAGGATTTCTAAACAACACTTAATAAAATCATATTTTAAGTAGTCATGTTAAGTAGATCTAATATATAATAAGATTTCTTTTCAAAGCCAACATTTGAACATTTTAGACTCGCCACTCCCAATTGAAACAGAAAGAGTTTATAACTTTTCTTCCCCATAAAGTGTCCATGTTTTATCTTATAGTTTATGAACAAATTTAAACTCGATAAAGGATTATAATTATTCATATAAAGATGAATTATATTTAGCTATCAATTTTTACTCTATGAGCATTATTAAGATATTTTACTTAGAATATAAGTAAAGAAAATTAGGTGAAATACATCCTTATAATAGTAAGCTTTAGAAAATACTTCCCTTTTAATAGTTTTTAGATGAAATACACCTGTTTGTTTTTATTAAAAAAGGTATAAAAAGACTTATATATCCCTTAAGTCGAAGGCACCAGACAGAGGCGTCGAGAGCTAAACAGGGTGTCTATTTGAAAGGAAAAAAAGAAGGTACATTTGAGTATTTAACACCAGACAAAGCTAGACATAGTATCGAATTGCACCAGATAATGGTGTCAAGAGCTAGACAAAGTATTTAGAAACTTGATAAGAAAAAAAAAGTAAAATTGAGTGTTTAACGCCAGACATAACTACACAGGGTGTCGAGTTGCGCTAGACAAGGTATCTAGAAACTCGACTTCCTTTGTCTAACCAAAATGTGGACCCTTGATATAAAAAGTGATAGGGGCATTTTTATATCACTTTTTATATTTAATATAATTTAAAACTTAAAAATGTATACTCATTAAAAAATTATTAACATGGGTGTATTTCCTAAAGTACACTATGCCAAAAGTGTATTTTGCAAAGAACTCCAAATAAATAATCATCCTATATTATAAATACTGTATGAAATAGATAAATTATAAAATGTCTTTATTGCACTTAAATTGTTTTCCACGGGAAAACTAAAAGCTTTAAGGCATTATTCCTACAACAACAAATCCAAGTGTGCCAATTTTTAATTATCATACTTTCCATAATATAAACATAACAAAAATAACACCATTAATCATCATAGCATGATTATACTCATACAGTGTAATGACCCTACTTCAAGCCTCCATTAGGCTTTTTCGCTTACGAATTTGTGGCTCTTATATATGGCTTTGTCGTTACTCATCCGTATTATTATCTCTCTAGAGCCTTTCTCTCTTTCCCTCAAAAACTCTTGTCGTCACTCTTAAAAGAATTATATCTACTTCTATCTTTTTGTCTCCCAAAAATTCTCTCTCTTTTAAGAAACCCTTGTCGATCGTTGCTCTTACAAAAGGCCAGAAAGGGAGTACTTTGATCTCTTTATCTGACATCTCCTCCTCCTCCTCTATCCTCCCTTCTCTTTTGGGATTGAGGAGTTTTTCTTTTTTTTTTTTCCTTTCAATTTTCTAAGAACTCGTTGATCCGGTTGTAGTATCACCTTTGAGTAGATTTTGTATCACCTGATCTTTCATCTATACAGATTTTAAATTTTATTTACTAGATTTTGAATCTAAGAATTTTTCTTTGATTTAGATCTGTTATGCGGATAGGTTAATTTTCTTTTCAATGAGCATGGATCTCTTTTGGTATTGGAATCATAATCTCTACCCATCAAAAATAAAGTCCAGTAACAGATGAAGGTAATTATTTACCGGCCGTCCTTATTATCTTTTTCTCTTGTAGAATTATGACAGCCCATAATTGTTGCTATTATTGTATTTGTGGTCCACTTTTCGTCTCTTTTTTTTGATAAGTTTGAAATTGTAATCATTTGTGCTTGTACTGTAATTGAAGTTTTTTAGTTTTTATTAATATTATTAATTCCCTTTAGGAGCCCGCTTTATCGGAAAAAAAAATTGCACTTTCGGTTTTCATCTATATGAGAGGTCCAAAAATCCATAATTACATAATATTGTTTTAACAAACCCAGAAACTTCTACCTCGTAATTACACTCTTAAGCTTTCACTCTTGAAGCCTCAAGAGCCCTCTCCCAAATTACAGAGATTTCTCTTTCTCTTATGCCATCTCAGCTTTTCCTATTTTCTCTCATAATTATTTAACTAAATGCAAGTCCTAATTCTAAAGTTTTAGAAAAGGCTAGTTCCAATAGCAATGGAAATATCAATCCTAATCGACATTCTTACATTTACATGTTCTATATATTTAGTGTCTTTGTATTACTTAACTGCTCTTATTCAACACAAACTCTTCCAACCCCAATGTTGCGAAGTCCTACTACAATTAGGGAATTTAATAGCCACATAAGCTACATTTTAATAAAAGATAAAGTATAACGAAAAAAAAAAAGAAGAAACACAATTAGAAAAATAATAATAATCGCCTCAAGAAAGAGAAACAGAAAAAATAAAATAAAACAACATTATACAGACAGAAGATGCTACTACAAGAAATATTAATCCACCAAAGCATATTTATGGGTATTTTAAGATCCACAACCAATTATTCAAAAACTGGCTCAGTGTGGATTACTTCTTGGTGATATTTTGCCTTATAGGTTATAAATCTAACGAAAGAACTGTTAGGAAATAACCTTTCCAATAAAGACAAAATAGTGGACGCGATAAAATAAATGTGAAAAATAATGCCGAAATAAATAAATACAAGACACACAAAATTATCGTGGTTCTCTAAATTTGGTTATGTCCACAGGGTTGCTCCAGGTCTTCACTATTGGGAGAAAAATGACCTTTACAAGTATTTATAGACACTCAATACTCTTTTTTTATACTCAGATCCCAAATACACCCAAGAGAAAAAATTGTATTTTTCTCTTACTCTCAAAGAATAAAACCTCTCAATTTTACTCTCACTTAACACTTGGTATTTCTCACTTTTCTGGGATAATCAAACATTAAAGAATATGTCTCTATTTATATCTGAGGTTCACCAACCCTCACACGTTTTGGCCAGCCAAGCTGTCCTTCTTTAATACACGAAATATACACAATTTCCCAATCAATATGAATCCTTGTAAATATACATATTTTTGGCTACTTAAAGCACATAGCGAGTACACGTTTTTTGGCCTATGTTTAATGCATATCTCTTACACAGTTGGCAGAGCATTTAATGCTCTTTATAGTTTTATTACACGGTTTGATAATCGTCGGTGGATCATACACATACACATCAACAATCTCCCACTTGAAGACTGATTTCAATCATGTATTCACACTTGATCAATACAGCAGCTCATCTATCTCTTCTTCATATTTGCAAGCTAACTGAAGCTGAACACAACTTCAGTTTGTCAATGGTCACCGTCTTTGTTAATATATCTGCTAGGTTCTTACTTCTTGGAATCTTCTTTAGTACCAAGACTCTATCTTCCAAAGCTAAGCATATGAAGTGATATTGAACCTGTATATGCTTTGTCCGAGTATGATAAATAGGGTTCTTCGCTAGATGAATAGCACTTTGACTGTCACAATGCAAAGTGTTCTTCCTATAATTCTGACCCAGTTCCTCCAAGAAGCTCTGCAACTGGATCAACTCCTTGCTTGCTTTATTCACTTTTCTGAGATAATCAAACACTGAAGAATATGTCTCTATTTATAGCTGAGGTTCACCAACCCTCACACGTTTTGGTCAACCAAGCTTTCCTCTTTTAATACACGAAATAC
Organism: Trema orientale; assembly: GCA_002914845.1. Taxonomy (NCBI): domain Eukaryota; kingdom Viridiplantae; phylum Streptophyta; class Magnoliopsida; order Rosales; family Cannabaceae; genus Trema; species Trema orientale. The sequence continues at coordinate 108,437 of JXTC01000123.1, forward strand.
ACACGGTTTCCCAATAAATATTTTTCCGTGTAAATATACATATTTTGGGCTGTTTAAAGCACACGACCAGTATACGTTTTTTGGCCTATATTTAGTGCATATCTCTTATACAGTTGGCAAAGCATTTAATGCTCTTTACAGTTTTATTACACAGTATGATAACCGTGTGTGGATTACACACATACACGTCAACAAGAGCCACTAAAGAAATGATAAGGTCTAATAATTTTAATAACCTCAAAATTGGGGAAATTAGACATTATACGGTAATTTAGAAAACAATTTGAAAAATACGGTGATTTTAGTTTTTTAAGGTGCAGTACAGTTTTTATTAGATAAATACTTTTTTCTTAAAAAATATTTAGAAAAATACCATTTTTTAAAATAGTAACCAGTTTCTGGTAACCAGTTTCTAAAAACTGGTAACTAGTAACTAAAGATATTTATAACTGGTATATAACTGATAACTAGTAATCAGTACCAAGTTTCCAGAAATTGGTAACCAATAACTATTTTAAAAAATTATATTTTAATAAATATTTTTTAAAAAGTGATATTTTTTTAATAAAAACCGTTCGAAAATTTGAAAAAAAACCTGAGTTCCATATTTTTATAATTCTTTTAGTTTTTGGAGGCGGTTATAGTAGGGGCGCCCCTACGTAAGACCCCTGTTTATACACCATTTGATGGGAATCTGTGAGGAATCTGTTTATACACAGATTTCCATCAAACGGTGTATAAACAGGATCTTACGTAGGGACGTCCTTACTGTAGACGCGCCCCTTAGTTTTTTATATTTAAAAGCGATAGAAATCCCTCAAAATTCAGCTAGAAGTCTTAACTGTAATTAAGATTCGAGATTGTCTTCAGAACATGTTACATGATCTCGAAAAATGCAAGAGACATTTTGTTAAATATGTTCCATATACTTCACTTAATAATTGTTTAAACTGCTTATGGGACAAAAATACCCCTAATATTTTACAAGCACAATTATCTAAAAAAATAAAAAACTCTATATACTCCTTCCTTCCCTTGCGTCCTCTCTTTTCCTTCCTTTTTCGTTCCAAAAATAAAACAAATCCTCACGTCATCTCTCTCGAGTGATCTTAGACGCAGAACGTCAATCATCTACGTCCTCATGCTTTGTTAAGAAAAATAATCAAGTTTTCAAATACCTCATTGGTTTCAATCCGATTTCGATTGACGTAACTAATTTCTTTATTCAAATGTTATGGGCTTGAAAAATAGTTAAATACTCAATTTTGCAATGTCCGTAATTTATCCCTTTCAAATCAATTTTGGTTCAATTTTTGGTTTTTTTTTTCCCTTCTTTTTGCGAACTATAGTGGAGGACAACAATAAGGATCGACCATTTTCGATGCTTTTCAACCATTTTCCATAAAAGGTCAGATTTCCATAAAAGTAGTATTTTTGAAAATTTAAAAATAAGTGATATTTCTAATAGTCTTGACGATTTTCAATAGCATTTGATCTGTTTCGAATCTTGTTTCGATACTTTTCAAAAATGGTAGAAAATATGTTAGGAAATTTACATGGATAGTATAAATTTGGGCCACATTGACTTTTTTAGTTTACTTTTTCAAAATAACACTTGTAGTTTAAAATAATGACTTTTTTAGTTGTTTTTGGAAAGAGAAAAAATAGTCATTCCAAAACTGTCATTCTATCATTTTTCGCTTTGTTATTGGTAGTCACAATTTGTGACTGATTTTTTTTGAACGGTTTATTTTAAATCGTTACAAAGATTGTGAGTTTTTGTTACTGGTAGTCATAATTTTTGACTAATTTTTCGCTTTGAAGTCATAATTTTATGACTGATGGTCACAACTTTTATGACGCTTTTTCCAGGTATATTTTTTAATTATTATATTACTCATAATTTTGAAACCAGTAGTCACAATGTTATGATTGATGGTCACAATTTGTTTTACATCGTTACAAATAGTTAAGATAATTTATGTTTTAGTGTAATTAATAGTCACACGTTTGTGACAAGCAGTAACAAAAGATAGAGAACATGCTACTTGATTTATCTTGATTTATTTTGTTACACATAATTATTCACACAATAAATATTCCATCAAGTATTATTTATTCTCTTTATTATTTCCAAGAAACTATTGACTAAATTACAATTTTAATAAATTATGTCAATAATATTTCTTATAATAAGTACATTTCGTTTATCAAATTAGTGCCCATCTTACAAAATCAAAATAAATATTCCTATTGGCTAATAATAGTTTAATAATACCTGTTTAACAATGAAAAATGGCTAACAAGGCCTATAAGCCACACAAAATCTAATTTTCACATGAAAATCTATAACTTACAAATTAGTAGTCACAATGTGTGACTAGGTAGCACAATCCCTGATAGTAGTCAAGATCTGTGACTTAGAGTCACAAAGGTTATAACAATCACATATTTGCGACTACTTTCAATAGCTTAATAATTTATAACAATGTCCTAAACTCACACAAATCTATTTTTCACATTAAAAAAAAAAAATGCCATCAAGATTAGTAGTGTGTGACTATATCACTTACTTACATTTCTCCATACAAATTAATATATTAATACACCACTTTTAGTTCACTCAAACCATCGTGTGGTTGGTATGCTGCAATACCGCTAATATTCAAATCACCATCACCAGTCCTCATGATCGAATTTGCCAAATTCTCAGAAAACCATTTCTCAATAAGATCAAAACACAACCGTAACAGTCCAAACCAAGCCAATTAAGCTAAATACACACTCACTTTACTGTCGAATGGAGAAAAAACTAAAGAAAACTCACCTTATTCTTAGCTAAACCCAGCTCAATAACCCAATTTGGTTACCCAATCTATCGTACAAAAATCGTCCTTAACCTTCTCCAATCCAAGTAAGGCCGCAAGGATAGCCTGACCTGGCTTATGGATTCCCAATTGGAGAGGTTTGACTTGACTTCGAAGAGGATCGTTGGAGTACGACAGAGGGTTGGAGGAGGAGGGGCTTGGAGAACGACGTCATTTGTGGTAGAGTCGAAGGAAGTAGAAGAGGGCGCAAGGGATGAGAGACCCTTAGATGAGGCCTCCTCTGCCTTGGACCACACCAAATTCCATGGGTCTGCTGTAGCCGAAGCTGGGTTTCCAAATCCAAAAAAAAAAAAAAAAAGAAAAGAAAAGAAAATCGATGGGTTTGAAAGTGATGGGGTGACTTAATTGAAGGTTATTCACACTGGGAATATTTTAGACTTTTTGTTGTGTGGGAGTAGTATAAATATCATTCTGAAAAACAGAATTAAAAAAGTCAATTTGCCATAAATATGAACTACCCACGGCAATTTCTCAAATATGTTGAAAAGCATTGAAACTTTTTGAGAATAGCATTTTCGTTATTCAAATATCAAAAATACCATTTTTCGGAAAAACTGACTTTTTGTCGAAAATGGTTGAAATTGGGTCAAAAAGGGTTGAAAATATTTGACCATTGTCCATTATCGCAGTTACCCCTTAGAATGCAAAAATAAATCCAATTTTTTTTTAATTTTTTTTAAGACCTAATTTAGCATGGATTATCTCGAAATTAAGTATTTGACTATTTAAATAGGTGCCCATAATATCTTAACAAATAAATTGGTTATCCATATTGATATGTGGGTCAAAATCGGAATAGAGTCAATGGGATGCCCGAGAATTTATTTATTTTTTATTTTATTTTTTATAACAAAGCTTAAGCATATAGATGATTGAGATACATAAAGAAATCTTAGAAGATGTTTTTAGCAATATAGAAAGAAAATGTGATAGTTTTCGTTTGAGAAACAAATTATGACCAAAGTTTTTATCCGAGTTTCTTTCCCACTTTTTTAGCTTAGATTCTTCCAGATTTTCTATAGACCCCGAAAGGAGGAAGAAAATAGGAGAAGAAAGGAGGCACAGAGGAAGAAAAGAGGAAGAGAGAAAACAGAGGAGAAGTTAGACCTAAGAGGTATAGAAAATAGTTAAAATATTTTAGGGTAGTTAAGTCTTTTTGGGTGGGTATATGTCAACATTTGTAATATTTATTGGGAGGAGCATATGGATATTATTAGACATACTATGGAACATATTTAATAAAATTTCTCAAATGGGACTTTCTAAGGAAGCAAGACTCCCCTCCAACATTTCTATAACCCTACTCATTGCTGGCCGATCTGAAGGATCAGTCTGTATGCACCACAAGCTTACTATTATCATCTTCTTCACTTTCACTTTGTCTTCTTCGTTCGTAGTTCTCTTTAATCTAAGTTCTTCATCAAACTCGAGTCTCTGGTAAATCCAATATGGAAAATATATTTCACTCGTATTATCAACTCTTATATTAACATTCTTTCTTCCTCCCACCATTTCTAAAACCATCATTCCGTAACTATAGACATCAGACTTGTGCGAGATACCTCCGAAATTTCTACTGAAAATTTCAGGAGCAATATATCCAATAGTACCTCTTGGACCCAACAACGAGATGAGACTTTCTTTTTTGGTACAAATTTTGGCAAGGCCAAAATCTGAGATTTTGGGCACAAAGTCTGCATCAAGAAGAATGTTATGAGGCTTTATATCAAAATGCAATATCCTTGCATTGCAACCACGGTGTAAATACTCTAGTCCCCTAGCAATACCAAGAGAGATTTGGTAGTATGTTTCCTAGTCCAACTCGTAACTTTTTTTAGTTGCATTTTCATCAAAGATAAACTTCTCAAGCGATCCATTAGGCATGAATTCATAAATTAGAGCTTTTTTAGCACCCTCAAAGCAAAATCCCAACATTGTGACAACATTGACATGGGATGTTTTGCTAATTGTTGCCACCTCATTGATGAAATCTTCTCCATCATCGCCCTTTGATTTGTTCAACACCTTCACTGCAACAGGACAGCCATTATCTAACTTTCCTTTGTATACATTGCCAAACCCTCCTTGGCCTAATTTTTCTCTGAAGGAGTTGGTCATTTTATTAATATCTGAATAACTATATCTCCTAACTTGAAGGGGCCCGTAATTTCTTAGGAAGGCCTCCACGTTTTCATACGTTTGATTCTGCTTCTTCCAAAAGAAAAGTATAAATCCACTGGCCAATGACTTCTTCCTCAAGTGGCAGAGTATCAACAGAACTAGAATTCCGATTCCAACAACTGTAGAGGCTGCAATCAAATAAAGGAAACGACAAACTCGTGTGTCAAAGATCCACAGATACTTAAATAAGATGATTAGTCTTTTGAAGGCCTATTTTAGCCTCTTGTTTGGAAACGTGACAACTGTTTTTGTACATGTTATTGCTACAAGACTAATATATGTTTTGAGTACACTGTGTGGGTATTGTAACTAAAATTATCCGAAGAACTGTCCAGCAGAGATGTACAAAATGGAGTAATAAGTACCTACTTTACCTATTGCTATAGCTGCTTTAATGTCCCTCGATATTCCTGCCGAATAATAATCGTTACATTAGAGCAACACATGCAACAATGACAACACTGATACAAGACTACTTAAAAATATCTACCTCATATTTAATTATAAAACAAAATTGACTTAACCTTATCCCAGTCATCCATCTTTCCATTTCTTAATAACAGGATCTAAAATCCAGTGCCACATAATTTGACTCGTTATAACCTTTTTTCGTAATGATGTATGTTCTTGTTTATGTGTTTCTGTTCCTATCAATGTCTAATGGGAGATAACATTCTCTGTTGGAATCAATTACTTAAAAGGTGTCACAAACATTTATTCAACAGTCACTATTAGTGAATTTATGGACTTTTATGATAATTTATATAGTTTAAGACCAAACAGTCACTAATTAAAGAATTTAGGGACCGCCATAATTTTATTTTTTTCTTTATTGCTTGATAGGTAGATTTCATTCAAATATCTTCCACAATATAAAAAATCACATACGTGGTAAGATGAGAAAGTAGGAAAACAAAAATGATTAAGCACTCTTAAAGAGAAATACAGAGGAGGTAGAGAGAGACTTGACCTGGTACAAGATCATCACAATGCGCAGCGTGAGGCTTATAAAGTATTTTACTCAGACGCTGCATTTGAGTGTAGCGTTTTCGCAATATTATTCTATATGATACGTTTTGATAGTATACCGATAAATAATATTTAGATATAGTATTTTACAATTTAAGTGATTAAAGTAGTACTCCAACCTATAAAGTAACTATCTTAAAAATAAATAAATAAAACAGTAATCCAAACCTATACAGTCATTATCTTAGGAATAAAAACAAAAGAGTAGTCCAATCTATGAAGAAAGTGGAGTATACCCATCTGGTCAATAGGGCAGTTGTAAATAATCAACATTTTATAATAAGAGATGAGCTGGTAGGAAATAATAATAATTATTATAGTATTTAAAAGTCAATTTATCAAACTAACACAAGATAACTGCTATTTTTTTTTTTTATTTACACTAAAGTTCCCTGAATTTATAGTGAATATTTGGTGTTTGAACTAAATAAATATTTAAAAAGTCTATAAATTAATTAATTGATGAAAATAATATTCTTTTTGGATGAGAATTTTCAAAAAAAAAAAAAAAAAAAAAAAAGAGAAGCTTCCTAAAAAAAATAAGAAGTATTCTCAAATATTAAAAACTTACATGAACACCTCAAAGATGAGAACATTGTTTTAATTACTCGTCACACCTAATTTTTAAGAGCGTTAATAATTTTTGACAAAAAAATTAATAATAATAATAACGTTATTGTCACTATTAGTGAATTTATGGACTTTTATGATAATTTATATAGTTTAAGACCTAACAGTCACTAATTAAAGAATTTAGGGACCCTTAGATCCATAATTTTTAATTTTATTTTTTTCTCTTATTGATAAGTAGATTTCACTGAAATATCTTCAACAATATAAAAAATCATATACGTGGTAAGATGAGAAAGTAGGAAATGATTAAGCACTCTTAAAGAGAAATACAGAGGAGGTAGAGAGAGACTTGACCTGGTACATGATCATCACAATGCGCAGCATGAGGCTTATCTGGGCAGTAGCACTTGAAATGGTTATCGAATCCACACCTTCCACCAGTGCTCTCGCATAGGGTACAGTTTTTGGCTCTCCAATTAAGCATGAACCCTCTGCTCAGCACCTCTCTCATTGACATTTCTTTATTTTTACCCCAATACCTGACAGGTACCACCACCACCCTCCCGGCTCTACACGTCCCGTTCAGTTCAACTTTGTCATCCTCAGGTATAGCCAAAACCTTATCGAAGTAATAGTTCGCATCATCGACACCGATTACACCGATTACGTAGTTACTGAAGGAAGGGTAAGAGCAAGAGTAGTGCAAAAATACTCGCTTTTGATTTGGGACGAGAACAAAATCAACAGGCAGAGATAAGTTCCGGAGTGAATTAAGTGCATAATACTCGACTTCCGGATCGGATAAGGCTGTATTTGAGACAAGAAGGGACTGGTTTTGGTAGAAGATTTGGCGGACGACGTAACTTTCGCCGGAGAAATAGAGAATAGAACGGCCAATGTCGTCGCAAGCGAGATCGAACCCGGGGTAGCCGCAGACAGGCCCTTCCAGTCGCTTAATATAGAATGGGAATCTTATTGTTTGGTTACCGCAACGTCTGGGCACGTTGCACAATTGGAAGTAAGGGTCCACTGCGCCGACAGGGTTAACCGAAAAGAAATTGATGATGAGAGCAAGAAATACGAAGAGGTGTATCGATGGTGAGGAGGCCGAGATGAGATTGGAGAAGAGGATTTTCATTTGGAGATGATGAATATGGTGGTAAAGATTTGAATATGATCCTTTTATTGCGTGTATATATGGTACATAGAGACTGTACCAGTCCTAAGATTTTTCAAATGCTATATAAAGACGTGAAGTCAACCATCAACACCAAGTCTTCGTGCTGCCTCAATTATTTGTTTCCACTCTGTTTTTTCCAAGAAAGTCCAAATGTACACACTGTTTCCAAGCAGAGATGGTCCCAGTATCCCCGCGTTACCAACGAGTTAACATCATTCCATAGGAAAAGTTTTGCTTTTTGGAAAAATTACCTATTTTGTTACTCCAACCAACAGGTGGGAAACGGGGCGGCCCGTTGCCCGGTCGTGGCCCATGGGCCGGTTAGGCCCAGCCCGTAAAAACTTGGGCCTAGTCCTAGTCCACTCTTGAGGGCAGGGTCAAACTGGGTATGTTTTTCGGCCTGTTACACTGGTCCAGCCCGGTCTAATTTTTTTTTTTTAATCTTTTTATATATGTATATATAAATTTGGATTTTTAAATTTACCCCAATCAATTTTCAAAGATTTTTTAAACTTTTTTCTTATCAACTTCATTTATTTACTTAGTTTTAATTTTATCAATTTATTTAACATTGGTTTTTTTTTTATATTTATTAATTAATTTATTTATTAAAAAAAAACTATTTTGGGCCCAACCCACCCATGTTACCCCGGTGGGCCCAAGAGCCAAGCTGGGCCCATATTTTTTCTTCATGACCGAGCCATTCCGCATAACTAGACGGGCCAGCCCAGCCTGGCCTACCAATCCCTCTTGGCCCACCCATTTTGCCACCTTTACTCTAACAGGAATATATTCATACTAGAAGACTGTCTATTTCACCAATCGACATTTTATCTCTACCAAAAAAAAAAAATTAACGTGACTAATGAGGAGAATATTTATCTTCAAATCAAATATGTTTTGGGCTCAATAGTTGTGTGTTTTCAAGCATCATTGTTGGTTTGATGTGTTTTTTTGTTTGTTTTTGTAGTTCTTGTGAATAAATGAGACTTAAGGTGAATTTATGCCAAAAATGGGTCTTTTTAAACTATTTAGATTGAAGTTGGGTTCGATGCAGACGTACTGTAATGAAAATGAGGCAAAAGGGAACTAAAACGGCGAAACGGCGCACCTGGGAAACAACATAATACCTCATGATAAACAAAGGCGGCGCTCTGCGTCTCTATTGAGGTACTTCTTTGCCACTTTAGGGGTCTTGGTCGCATTTTAAGCCACTTTTAATGATTTTCAATGGTTCGGATCACTCCTTTCTCATAATTCAATAGTGGAGACTCATCCATCCTTAAGTGTATTTGAATTTAACCTAGGAGAATGCTTTAAAAAGGGGATAGAGGCATATATTTTATTGTGGAAAATTGGAGAGAAAAACATACTAAATTCCTAGAGAGAAAAGCTTGGAGTCGGAGATTTCTTGAAGAATTTGTGGGAGATATTCTTGAAGACTTGAAGCTCATTTGCACAAGAGTTTTTCTTTTCCTTCTCTCACCCTAATCTCTTAAAAATTTGTATTGAGCTTATTGTATGTATATGCTTGGATTTATGAATTTCTTGTGAGATTGGTATTGAATTCTACCATACTCATTTATATTTAGTAGCTAGGATTTGTTTTATCCTTTTTAATACTTTGTTTTGTTTATTTTATTTATTATTGCTTTATTTTCCATTTCCAAATCATTTATGCTTCTCTTTACTTATTGCTTCTAACTTATTTGGTCAATGAATTAGTTAAACTTAAGTTGTGATTTTGATGCTTAGGAAAGATTAGTTTCATAATCCGGAATTGAGAAGTATAGTTTAGGTTATTGTGAGACAGAGAGGAGATCAACGCTTAGATAATTACTTTGATAATTTTAGGTTATTTTGGGTTATTGTAGATATGTAAAGTGGGTTGGCCCATATTTGATAAGCCCACACGAGCTTTGTAAGATGCCGAGGCCCAGTCTGCCTAAAATGCGGGCCAGGCTGACCCGACCTATATTCTTATTAAGGGGCCTAGTATAGTCTACAGGCCTATCCCACATTTTATGGGAGGCCTAAGTGGGTCGTGTCTAAATGGATCGTGCCTATGAGGACCAAAATCTGGGACTAATTTCATTATTATTCTATTTTTTAAAATATCAAATATGTGCTTATTTGGGCTAAAATATAGGCCTAAATCCATTCATATTCTTTTAAAATTTAAATAAATTGAAAATAAACAAAAATAAATAAATAAATAATATTAAAAGCATATAAATGAAAATATTTGATCAAGCTCTTTTAAATTTTAATTAGAAATATATTTAAAATTATATATAAAATGTGGGCAGAAATGTGGGCCGGGTCAGACTGATAGGCCTATTACTGAGGTCCAGGTCGTCCTTTACTATATATAATGGGCCTACCCAAGCCCAAATTAATATAGGTCGGGCTGGGCCAGTACCGTGCTTTTTCTTCAGAATGTAGACTGGCCCACAAAGCTCGGCCTATATTGACATTTCTAAGTTATTGTGAGATCAGGCAGTGAGCAATACCTTAACTTTTATTTGAGGGCTTAAGCTTAATGAACACTTAATTAAAGGGAAAGTTGCTGAAATAAACCCCCTCAATAGTAAATTTTAAGAACTAGACCCCTTTTAAAAGTTTTGGTATGAATACACCCTTTTTAATAAATAACAATGTGGAATGACTTATATGCCCCCCATTTCAAATAAATAAAAAACTAAATTTAAAAGGAAAAAATAATTAGCTCTTTTTTTTTCTGTCCTCTTCATCTTCTTCTTCTTCACGTTTTTTTTTTCTCATCTTAGCCAAAAATATGAAAATACCCAAACTCACGAATTTCTTCATATATTAATCTTGAAGAGTATGGTCATCCTTTTCATTATACTTTCTTGTTTAAGTTTCTCCCAATGCAATGTTTAAGTTTCAAATCAATATATAATCTTTGCTAAAACTCTTGTTTGATTGATAGATTAAACCGTATTTTTCTAGTATAATTAAAACTATAGTGAAAAATACAAACCTTGTGGACATTTTTTTTTAGTTTGAAAAGCTCTGAACTATAGCCGGAATCGCAAAAAACACAGATCCGGGTCGAAAACGATGCCCAGATTTTGCTAGACAAGGGTGTCGAGCTGCTAGACACCCCATCGAGTGCTCGACAAGTCATAAATTTTCGACTATGCTTGACACCCCTGTCGAGCCATGTCTCAACTGTTATCAATCTAAGCAATTGACACCTTCTCGACTATACTAGACACACGTGTTGAGCAATATCTCATCCATTACCGATATAGGTGCTTAACATTATCATGATCATGCTTGACACCTTGTCTAGAAGGCTCGACAGTAAAATCAAGTGACTAGACACCACTGTCTAGCCATTTTCCAGAATATAAGATGGTTATTTGATACCACATCTAGAGCACTCTACAATATTGTCTAGCCATTATACGCATGCCAAAGTATGCACAAATGCCTAGCCACTATTATAGTAAAAATAAGCTCATCTATAGCAGAGATCGGGATCCGTAAGAAATTATTTTTTAATGTTGCCATTTTGTTAGAATGAACACTAGCTAGCCTTTTTTGTTAGCAGCCCAGAAAATTTAGTTTTTTTTGTTCATATTGGTCAAGTCTTAAAGTTATTAGTTTTTATTAGTTTTGAGGACATTTTGTTGAAATATTATGATAAACATGGTGGTCAAATGTCCAAGACAGAATGTTTAATATCCAAGACAGGTTGTCTAGCCGCTTGATACCATTATCGAATAATAAATAATGATTTACAAACTGGCTAGACATGATGTTTGGTTACTCGACATAGTTGTCTAGCGTTCTAGACAATGTGTCTATTCACTAGACATGTTTGTCGAGTAAGTAAATAATGATCTTGACATAGTTGTTTAATGTTCAAGACAATGTGTCTAGCTGCTAGATATATTTGTCGAGTGAATAAATAATGATCTACATAATAACTAGACATGGTGTCTAGTTGCTCGACATAGTTGTATAGTATTCTAGATAATATGTCTAGCCGCTAGACATGTTTGTCGAATGGGTAAATAATGATCTACAAAATGGCTAGATATAGTGTCTAGTTGCTCGACATAGTTGTCTAGCATTCCAGACAATGTGTCGAGCTGCTAGACATGCTTGTTGAGTGAGTAAATAATTTTTAAAAAAATAACTAGCCATGATGTCTGGTTGCTCAACATAGTTGTCTAGCGTTCCAAATATAACTACTAGCTTAATAAGATCTGAATGACTTACATATTAAAAATATGCTATCCATTTTGAAAAATATGTCGTCCATATTACTAGAAACATAGTCACTTTATTATTCGTATTACTATAAACAAAGTCATTTGTTAGTCACTGTCTTAATTTTTTTAAATATTGAAAATATGCAATCCATATCAAAATATTGAAAATATATCATCCATATTATTAGAACTTAGTCACTTTATTATTCGTATTACTTGAAACATAGTCATTTTGTTAGTCAGTATCTTAAATTTTTAAAATACTAAAAATATATAATCCATATCAAAATATTGAAAACACGTCATCCGTATTACTAGAAACTTAGCACTTCATTATTCATATCATTAGAAACTTAGTCATCTTGTTAGTCACTCTCTTAATTTTTTAAAATATTGAAAATATGCAATCCATATCAAAATATTGAAAATATGTCATCCATATTACTAAAAACTTAGTCACTTCATTANATCCATATTACTAGAAACTTAGTTACTTCATTATTCGTATTACTAGAAACTTGATCATTTTGTTAGTCACTGTCTTAAATTTTTTAAATATTGAAAATATGTAATCTGTTATTCGTATTACTAGAAACTTAGTCATGTCTAGCTACTCGACATCAATGTCTAGTAGAATTTTAAAATTCAGCAGAGCTTGACTCGAAGGAACGATCGAGCAAGCTAGACATATTGTCTAGCTACTCGGCACTGAAGTCTAGTAGAATTTTAAAATTCAACAGAGCTGTTAGACATAGTGTCTGGTTACTCGACGTAGTTGTCTAGCGTTCCAGACAATGTGTCTACCTGCTAGACATGTTTGTCGAGTGAGTAGATAATGATCTAGAAAATAGTTAGACATGGTGTTTGATTACTCGACATAGTTGTCTAACATTCCAGACATGTTTGTCGAGTGAGTAAATAATGTTTTAAAAAATAACTAGGCATAGTGTCTAGTTGCTCAACATAGTTGTCTAGCGTTCCAAATATAACCACTAGCTTAATGAGATTTGAATTACTTATATATTAAAAATATGCCATCAATTTTGAAAAATGTCATCCATATTACTAGAAACATAGTCACTTCATTATTCGTATTACTAGAAACAACGTCATTTTATTAATCACTATCTTAATTTTTTAAATATTAAAAATATGCAATCCATATCAAAATATTGAAAATAAGTCATCCATATTACTAGAATTTAGTAACTTTATTATTCGTATTACTAGAAATGTAGTCATTTTGTTTGTCAGTATCTTAAGTTTTTCAAATATTAAAAATATATAATCCATATCAAAATATTAAAAATATGTCATCTATATTACTAGAAACTTAGTCACTTCATTATTCATATTATTAAATATATAGTCATCTTGTTAGTCACTCTCTTAATTTTATAAAATATTGAAAATATGTAATCCATATCAAAATATTGAAAATATGCTATCCATATTACTAAAACATTAGTCGCTTCATTATTCGTATTATTAGAAACTTAGTCATCTTGTTAGTCACTATCTTAACTTTTTAAAATATTAAAAAAATGCAATCCATCTCAAAATATT